>CM029922.1:48783989-48881489 GCA_017639245.1 Myiopsitta monachus
TATTAACACTACATTATTTGCTCCAAAAGTACCAGTTATACGCTAGATCTTTTTAGTAGACAAGATGTGAATAGCTGAACTGCAACAGAGTATCTTGGCTTTGAGAAGAACACATCCTTTTGAGGACAAAAGGGACAAATTTGAGTCTTCACAGGATGCTCCACAGGATGTTCAAAACTTTCAAGTCTTGAAAAAACCTTTCTTCTGCTTCCCGCTGCTCAGTTGTTCAAGAAGGGTTTTGTTGTTTTGAACCACTCATCAATTGCTACAAGACTTAGCCTTTGTACTAAAAAAAATCTTCTACCCTTGCAGATAGTCTAATATTTAAAAGGCTCTCTGTTCATCAAGAAATTGGCAGCTACAGCTGTATGCTTTTTACATAAATTCAGCTCCTGCCATCTCCAGATGCAAGTAGAGTTTTCCACTGCCTTCATGCTCATACTGCTTGTAACATCCTCCTTGATCTAAGTGAATGCAAAGTGAAGATAAGTCAACTTTCTGTTCAGAAGAGTGACATTTTAGCCATGTTCCTCTTCAGGAATGGTATGGGAAACTAGACAATGCAGGACACTGAAGGTGCATGGTGGTAGAGCAGAAAAATAATAATAATATATATATATATATACTTACAGCACATCTTCTTGCCTTTCTGCAAAGTGTGCCCGTTTGTTCTCAATGACCTCTACAAGTTTATTCTGTGTTACTCACATAATTAAAATACCTTTTCTTCCAGGTTTTCATCAGACTGCCAGATCTCAATCCATAATTGTACTCTTGCTCTTTAATCCTCCTACATGACTCTTCTATCAACAGTTTTAGTCTTTAGCAAGTCTGCATGCTATATTTATAGATGAAGTAAAACTAAATGTTGCAAAAAACTGAAAAGTTCTAGATCAAAATTTTGAGTTGCACATAGCTTTTGTGCTAAACTTTAATCTGAGTCAGTCTGATTGTGTGTAGATTTTGATGCTGCTTCACTTCTTGCTGACATAGTTTAACTATTTATAATTAGCCAACTCAAACGCTAAATTATTACAAACTTTTCCAAGCAGCAAAATTCTGCTGGATTTAATGCCTTTCATGTTCTCAAGGTTTTCTTCTCCATGGTATAAAGGCAATATTCTTGTGTGAGATTTGGTTTCAGAATATAGAAGTCTAATACTTTATTACGCTACAGTTCTGTGATACTTTCACTGTAGTTCTATTGAAGCGATCATATTCACCACCAGTATTCATTTTATGTGAAAAACTGAAATGTCCCATGAGTAAGTTCTGAGACCTTTTATGTGGTTACTGTTGCTAGGGAAACCACATCCTTGATATCCATGTGTCCAACATGTCAGTCTCATTTTGCATCTAGCTATCCATGAGCCAACACCGCAGCACAGAATAAAGAAAAAGAGAAAAATAAGACAAAAGAAACTGAAAACTTTCCTATCTGAAAACTGCTTCTTATCAAATTATATTTGCATATCTCCTGGAGTTAATTCTGGGTCCTTCTATGTTGTATCTGTTTTGGGTTTTGACAGACAATAGCTTCTTGCAGTAGACTGAAAAAAATGTCTGTAAAGCTGTAATAATGGTCCCTCATCAAACCACAAACTATATTCTGTGCTAATTATCATCAGGCAGAAAACTGGTCCTTTCTGAAGTTCTGGCGAAAAGGATCAAGTCCAAATAGCTATTCTTGAAAACATTTTTTATGCAACATTCCACAGTCCCTAAAATAAATTACTGGCACTAAAAAGGGAATACAATGCTTTCTTTCATTTAAAATTCATAATGAACTTAAAACTCTCTTTTTTTTTCATTTATGAATTTACACCCTTCCTTATCATCATATTTGCCTAAACTTATAATGCAGTATGCTAATTTTAACATACTGTAAAAACTTATTATTTGAGAGCATAATGATAATGTTCTTATGACTGTCTTAATGTTTCGGAAGTGTAAGACCGTTTTTCTCAGTTTCTCAGAGGGACAAGATGAAGATTTCTGAGGGCATGAACCTCATCTGGGCACCTTGCCCCTTGAAATTCAAAGAGCAGTAGGTGACTCATAGGCATTTACACTTTCATAAATCACCTCCTTCGTTTAGATGTGCCTACACTGACCAATGTAGTACTGTGTCAAAGACAACAAGGCTAACAATAAAGAAGCTGCTGTGTCTACAAGCACAGGTAAGTGTCTTGAAGGTATGCAATACAGCTGTGTCTTCTATCTTGGCCCCATCCTTAGTGTAATTCCTTGCTGAAGAAGTGTCGTTATTAAAAAATAAAATAACATATATAATATAATAATCTTCAGTCCACATTTCCTACTTCTAGCTACTATCCTATACTGTAACTACTAACCTATGTTATTTGGCTCCTTAGGCTCAAATATTGAATAAGTTCTGTGTTGAGCCAGTTTTCAGTGGGACTGTTAAAATTTTTCAAAAGTGTCTTCTTTTAGGGTCATAGCATTGTAGGAAAATTCAGGATGGAAGGGACCTCAGAAGATCCATAATCCAACCTTCATTCCACACCAGGGGTCAACACTGATGTCCAGACAGGTTGCTCAAGGATGTGTCCCACCAGGTCATGAAAACCTCGAAGGATGGAACTTGCCTTGCCAGGCAGCCTATTCTATTTCTTTATTGCCTTCATCACGTGAAAAAATTTCCTTATCTCCTCTCCTATTTCAGTTTATGCCCTTGCTCTCATCTTCCAGCTAATGCACTGCTGTGAAGAGCCTTGCTCAATACTCTTGTTTACCATCCCATAGGTACACTGGGGGCTGCTGGTAGGGCTGCTGGAGCTACCTCTTGCACTGCACTGGACAAGTCAAGCTCCTTCAGTCTTTCTATATGGGGCAAGTGCTCCAGCATCTTAGTGATGCCTTTCCTGCACAGTGCAGACGCTCTGGGTTTGGATGGGACAGAGTTAATTTTCTTCCTAGTAGCTGGTGCAGTGCTGTGTTTTGCTTTAGTCCAAGAATAATGCTGAAAACACACTGATGCTTTAGTTGTTGCTAAGTAATGCTTACCCTGATAAAGGACTTTTCAGTTTCACGCTCTGCCAGTGAAGAGAGGCACAGGATGTTGGGAGGGAGCAGAGACAAGACACCTGACCCAAACTAGCCAAAGGGATATTCCATATCACAGAACGTCATATGTAAACTGGGGGGAGTTACCTGGAAGGACACATTACTGCTTGAGTTGGGCTGGGTATTAGTTGGTGAGTGGCAATCAATTGTTTTGTGCATCACAGGGGCTTTTTGTGTTGTTTTCCTTTTAGCTTTATATTTTTTCCCTTATTATTCCCCTTTCTAGTAGTAGTAGTAGTAGCAGTATATTGTACTTTATTTTACTTATTTAACTCTTCTTATTTCAACCCACAGGTTTTACATTTTTTTAATTCTCCTCCCCAGAGGAAAGAGGGGTGAGGAGTGAGTGAGCAGCTCTGTGGTACTTAGTTACCACCGGGGTTTAAACCATGACAGGGGCCCAAAACTGCACACACTACTCTAAATGGCTGAAGCATTTTAAAGTGATTGCATAAATCTCAAGATTAAGAAATAAAAAATGTCACAATAGAATTTTTCTCTCTTGCTTTCACTCATGTGGTGCTGTGGGTCTGCCCGATTATTAATTTGGGGATCAGAAAAAATTCCTCCTCTATAACTGCTAGCTGGTCTGAAGTGGCATAGAAATAGCAGGTCTGGAATCCATCCATGGTAAACTTCTATGAGGAGATGGCAGAAGAATGCAAATTTAAGCTGAAAACTAGAAGGGTAGCTCACAGAAATTGATCACAGGTCCAAGAAGATAGGAGCATCTAACTTTGTACCTGACTCCAAACAAGTTCTTGGCACACCGCCATTGATTGTAGCTTATTATACTCCTCTTTAAGTGATAAACTAATGAAATTATGGCCCATCAATGAAATGCCTTTCTTTGGCTCTTGCTCATTCACCTGCTGATCGTGTTCAACCCTTTCCTAGGACATATGGTTAGCCTTGGTGGTAGCAGCTGCTGAAACCAGAGACATTAAGTGTATACATTACACATGTAAACAAATCACAGCAAAAGCAACAATAGGTAAAGTAAAAGCATGGAACTGGATGTGCTAAAGTCAAATTGTTGAGAAGATATCAGAAGAAGTAAATACGGAAATAATCAGACTGTACTGGAAACAATGCATAGCTATTCATTTCTTAATGAAATTTGGAGTGTTTTTCCTTTTTTCTTCTGCCATTTGTTAGGACATGTAATGCTACTCTCAGAAACAAACTAGTGGACTCTTATTTTGGTTGAATATAATAATTCCTGGGTTCCTATCTGAGGTAACTGTCTAACACATCTCTCCCAAAAGCATAAGTACTTTAATTGGTTGGTATCTATCCATACTTCAAGAACATTCATTTATCAGAGAAAATGTTAAAATATATTTTCTTTCTGGCTGCACAACAAAATGTGCATGGTGCTTTACTCTGTGAAGGGGACTCCTGGGCATTATGGTACTACAAATTATAAACCATGATCATAAGGGCTTTACTAGCATATTCTGCATATAATCTTAGTTAAGTGAACATGAATTGAAATAGCTTTTAATTTTACAAGTACAGTCTTTGTTGACATGACCTCTGCTGTATGAATCATTTAGTTATGCAATGTTTCAGTCAACTCATCTTTTTCTTTTTTATTTTTTTTAACCTCAACACCTCAAGAAAGCACCCTCTTCCCAAGAGTGTTTGCAAACTTGTTTTCTCTTTTCAGCATGTATTTATGTGAAATCTTTTTCCATCACACTTATGCAGAGGTTATATCTGAAGTGAATGATGTTAGCATATTCCTGGAGGCTAGTATAAACTTCAAACTGAAGAAGTGCAGATGCTTAGCCTGAAGTTCCTTCCAGGTTTTGCATTACTAGGAAAGATTGTATGGGAACAAAACTGTTGAGTAAGGACTGAAGAAAGGTCATCAGTGTCACAGAAATGTTCATATATGGCCAAATGGTCAGAAAGCATGTTATATGATAATAGCAGAAAAGTCATTTTCCATTACAAACACAAAAAGGTTAGGAAAACAAATGCATCTGCTTTTAGAGGCTTAGAAACTAGAGGAGTCAATCACTGCTCAGTGTGGGTTGGGCGTCGTTCAGTGAGTGATGAGCATCACTTGTGTTCCTGAGGTTTTATTCCTCTCTTTTTTCTATTATTATTTTTATTGTTAAAAATATATTACTTTATTTCAGTTATTAAAGTATTCTTATCGACCCATGGGTTTTACCTTCTTCTGAGTTTCCTATGCAACCCATTGGGGGACAGGTGTGGGTGAACAGCTATGAGGTACTTAGTTGCTGACTGGATTTAAACTAAAATAACCTCCTCTAGAAAAAAAATGGTGTGAAGTGGTATGAAACAGACAAGAGTAATTACTCAGAGCTTTCACCTTGGCTGAAGTTATTTGAATAGGCTCCGACTTCACTGGAGGTTTTGTTTTGAATATGAGACTTGGACAAAGCATTTCAGCAATGTGTAGTCAGAAACATCATGCTTCCTTTCATTTTTTCTGTTAAAACTACAGGTTTCCTTTGCTTCTCAGGAAAGTAATAAAATAATCATGAACCTTTCACCATTAAGTAGAACCTGCTTGAGAGTTACATTTGAATATATTTTCCCACAGTTTTAAGTGAATGTAAAACCTGTGTCATTGTTTTTAAATGGGGTCTTTGTAAGCACTTCCAGTTATCTAGGCTATGTTAAAAAGTTGAGGAGGCTGTAGTTATAGTTTCATTCCAACTGGAATGCCTAGTGACCATCTGCCAAATGAATTCCATCCAGCACTCCTCAAGTAGTAAAATAA
Organism: Myiopsitta monachus; assembly: GCA_017639245.1. NCBI lineage: Eukaryota > Metazoa > Chordata > Aves > Psittaciformes > Psittacidae > Myiopsitta > Myiopsitta monachus. The sequence goes on from CM029922.1 coordinate 48,789,838, forward strand.
TCAATAGCAATAGAAGTAATATCCAAGTATCAAATTGAATAATGGTCGGCATTCTAACCTGATGACATCAGTATTCAATAATTCTTGAACCTTTCAACTCAGACTTAAATTTTCAAACTTCTACTTTTGGCCTATATGTACTGGATTTTTTTTCAGGTTGGGGTTTTGTTTTGCTTTGTTTTGTTATTTTTGCTTGATTGTTTGGCTTGTTTTTTTGTTTGTTTGTTTGACTTTGCCTGTAGTTTTTGTATTCTTTTCTAAAGTTTGGAGGAGGAAAATGGATTAGGCTTTTCAAGCATGTAAAATCCAAGAAAAGACACTCTTGACAGTAAACAATTACCACGACAATTTTTTATAATCACTCTACTGCCAAAACAGCTGGAGGATGAAAGTTTAAATTTGTCAGGAAAACAGCACTAAGAAGTGCTTTTGAGTGTTCTGGAGGAAATAGGGTTTGATATGATTTAGTTATAAGCATTTGAAACTCCAGGTATTGAGCATGTAACACTAGTTTCTCATTAAATATCACAGGTACAGTCTTCAATGGAGAATGAGGCTGGCTTAGATGCAAAAGATTCACCTAGGAACATAGTTATGGTATATTATCTCCAAGGAAACTGCTCAGCCCTCTACAGTGGAGTATTGTCCAGAAGTGTAGGGTCATGTCAGATGATCTTAAAGGTCTTTTCCAACCAAGTTGATTCTATGATTCTATAGATCTCATGTAACTTTACTCCATAATGAAAACATTCATAGGTCAAAACAGTGCTGTTAATTCATATGATGATTTTGAATAGACAGCAATATCTCACTTTAGTGTCTATTACTCCCACGATAAGGTAGGGTGCTTCACTGCTGTCTTTTATCTGGGGGCATTGGGTCTTTTAAAGTGCCAGTTTTCAGTTATGAGAACTATGCTTCAAAAGCTGCACCATTTTGCCTTTTCGGACATATATTGGTCTCAGAATTCTGAAGTGTTCTTTTACATAAAACAGATTGCTTGAAGGCACACAGATGACTTTAAATATTTCTGCACTTCACAGTGAATTGCTCATTCACCTGAGTGTTTAACTATGTCAGTGTGTTCAACATTATCATATTTAATTGAATGGTTCAACAAGATAATATGCCAGTGCATACACAATTCAATGCATTGTTGGATCACAATAAATAAAACAACTCTCAAATAAAACACAGGGGACCTAGCAAGAAGAAATTATGTGTGAGAGAGACATGAATGCATTGAGGGTTTACTATGCTGATAACTTATCAATTCTTACAAATCTGTAAATCTGTAAATATGCAAAGAATAAGGCCAAGAAAGACAATGCATATGAATACTGTAATTAAGACAGATAAATGCAACATCCAATCCTTCTACCCTGCTGTTAGTCCATTTCCTATCCTGGCTTAAATATGTAGAAATTTTAAACTCCCTTCTTTGTTCTGTAAAAGACCAAAGGTTTATATTTTAAAGCCATTGGTTTCACTCCTTATAGGCCCTCCTCAAAAGCGGATTCTGGTGTCAGCAATGCAGTTATTTTCTATTCTTCACTAGGAAATCTGCACAGTCATTGCTTTCCCTAATGTAAGACCAATGATGAATCAAAACCAAGAAAAAAGGTTGCTGACAAACAATGCTAACAGAAACAATCCCTCATCACTCTAAACTTTTGGAGAACAATACTATCGATACTATTCACAGATGTCTATAGATCTGCAGAAAATAAAGGCATCATAGTTCATCACAGTTTTTAGAATAATAAATTTAAGCTTAGACTTCTCAAGAGCAGGCTCTTGAACTTACATGAACAATAAAATGTAATCAGGCTATTTAAGAAACTATTCCCTTTTCCGTCCTTTCTACTGCAGAAATGGATCATGTCTGTTTTCAGTTAAAAAAAAAAAAAAGGCAAAGGAAGAGGAATTTTTCAGCTAAACATCAAGCCATCCTGAAATCGGAAATGTTAATTTTTGTCCTTGAGATGGCATTTTTGTTTGTCTCAATCTGATTACAATCCACTACTCAACTCCCTGGTAACTCTATAGCAGCAGTAATGCACCAAGACTTTTTACCTCTGCAGGTTGCAGAAAGGAGCAACTAGCATCTGCATCGCATGTGTTATTAGACCTGCATAGATATGGAGGTTTCTAAGCATGAATAAAGTGTCCAAAAAAACCCCACTGTAATTATGTCACACAATTTAAATACTAGCTTTGTGTATGTGAATTTCTGGCACAACTTTTTTTTTTTTTTTTTTAAATAGATATTTTTCCTCAAAACTAGTTTAGTTGAAAGCCCTTTTCTTTCTTTTTTGTCTCAATGCATTCCTTATAGGAATTCACAACAAAAGCTAAAACTGAGCATATGCCTGCAAGCATTTAGGGTCACAGCCACAGATATGGCGAGGTTCGTATTTTTCTTCGAGAAAGTGTTCATTTTATACCTTTTTTGAATAAAAGACTTTTTTAAAATAAAATTTAATGCATATGCAGGCAAGAATAAGACATGCTAGGGCGTGACTTGGTAGGCTGAGAGTGTGCTGCTCAGTGGGTCAAAGGCTTAATGATGAAACGTGATTTGTGTATGAATAACAAACTGATGGGCACTGAGTTTACCGCTGTTTCTTCACACTTTGGGTTCCACATGTAAATAAGTCTACTGCAGACATGCATTTTTAGATGTGTATAGATATATATGTATACTATGTCATCTGTCAAATATGCTGTAAACTCTCACTCTCTGTATACGTATATAACGGTAAGTATGTGCATAGGTGAGTATTTCAGCTGTGAAACTTATTGGAACATTTCAAATGCAACCACTTCTGAGTACTTACAAGCAAACTTTATTGATCTCTATAAAATATTCATTTTGTGCTACCGAAACTGAAATTCTGTGCATCAGAGAAATGATTTGGAGATTTTTTTTCTGATTTCACCCAAGAGAATGAAGCAACTGTTGCGTTGTTATATTCCAGATTAATCTACACATCATATACAATTCTGAAGTTGTTTGTTTCTTTTTACATTGGCACAAGAAATTATTCCATACGTGTTCCTGCTGCGGATAATCTAATAGTTGTGTATTAAGATTTCTATCATGCTCAAAATTCAATTACAAAACTTGCATCTCTATGATACAGTTTTTTGTAAAATGGCTACCTTTGAAGCTTAAACATTCTATTGGTTATCTATCTGTAAGCCACGACAACCTGTTCCCTCTTTTCCACCATATTCATCCATTCTTTCTATCTTCATCTGTTTAAATAAGTCATTTCATATATATTTGAACTTTATATAAGTATGGATTCTGTATTAGTTGGAAATATGAGTCACAATTTTTCAGTAACATATCCAAAAATATGCAGTACTGCTGTCCCAACCTGAAGTAGAAATTAAAGAAACAGATTTGAGATATGGCCACCTATATAAAGGCTCTCTTCTGCTTTTTTATCTGACTTATTCATTCTATTATCAGTCAATTGTATCATCACTTAGAATATTCAAAAATTTTATAGTGAGAATTTAGTTCAGTGACTTGTATTATCACTACTTAGATGTACGCATGACTCACAATTTGTTACAGTAATTTTAACCTTTTATCATTCATCTGATATAAGCAATCCAGGAGGTTATTTGTAGATATCACGTAAACAAACAAAAAAAATATCTTTTTTCTGTGTTCCTTACCCCTTTATCAGAGGGTTTGAAATAATCCTCTACCTTAAGGTCTTAAAAATAGATTATAAAGCCTTTTTTGATTGCAGACTTTTAGCTTAGAAGGAAAACAGATGAGGGTTTGTGGAGTTTTTTTTTTCTCTTTAGCAGCTATAGTACTTCTCCTGCACTGAAAACTGATGTATTATAGTAAGATGTCACATATGAAAGCCTCTTATTTTCCAAAATGCTGTCCTGGGTATCTCTGTAACATGACTGGGTCTACAGTTGAGGTCAGAGAATGCAGTGAAAGGTAGGGACATTTTATGTGTGTACATACAGAAATGTTCCAGGCATTTCCCACACTGTTGCTCATTCAAGAAATTAAATAAAAATAGGTGAGAGGAAGATAGGAAGGGAATAAAATCAACTTCATAATTTAGGATTAGATGTGATTGATGATTGCTTTTGGTTGCCTGCGGGGCATTTTTGATGTTTTGTAGTAAATTAATAAATAAACAAGGCACTATCTCTTGAACTGAAATTTGGCAGAAGGCAGTTAGTCTAGACCAATTAATGTCAGAAAATGAAAATCATACAGTAATGACACACTTTTTAAAAGAATATTTAGTATGTGCAGCTTAAGTTCCTAAACAAGTCAATAATTCCTGAGATTAAACAGATCTGATACCACATTATTGTGATTGAATTTATTTTATTTTAATGTACATCATAGATGACAGGTTCTCTTCAGCTTAGTTTGCACTGGTCTCTGTTTTGTCTCTTGAACAGGACTTGCAAATTAGCTGCTCTGAGCTGCAGCCCAGAGCTGCAGATTCAGATTCAGCTACAGTTGCTAAAGCGACTTATTAAAAATATGTGATATAGCAAACTTGTCTTTGGGAAGTAGGTGAGAGACATTTAAAGAACGGAATGAAGTGGTCAAAACCAAGTCTAAGTCAATAACACTAAAATTATTTTTTCCTCATTATGGAATGGGACACCACTACCAGCTGTAAGGAAAACCAATTCTAGACCATACCTTGATGTTCATATTTTTCAATATAAAGGAAGGGTAGGCAATAGAAATTGCAGACTGATTTTTGAGACGAGTTTTCTGCTAGTGTAAAATCATGGAATCGGCTAGTGTGAAGACAACAGATACTCAAAGTAGTACACTACTCAAAGTAGTATATATAATCTACATTTTCAGAATGCCCTACTAATGTGTGGACAAGCACAACTACATATATATATAATATTCACTTTAATAAAAATAAAGTATGTGGTATGTAAGTTAGACACTTTTAAAACTGAAAATACTTAGAGGTTTATATCAACATATTAACATATTCAGTCTCTTGGGACTTCTGGAAGACAGAATTTGAAGAAAAGCACAGGCCAGAACTTGCCTCAGTGGAAGCAAACCTGGATCAACCACGGAAAATACACATTATTAAGAACTTTTTCGTTATGCTTTAATGACATGAAGACATCTCCTTTGATCAGCAGCATGAGTACAAATCACCCTTATATCAAGGTTTTAAGCAATGCAAACCTATGCTTCCACTCTCAAAAAGAGGGAATTTCAGACACTATTAATTAAATAGAAGACTGAACCTTACTTTTGTGGCTATGCAGCAATAGAAAACCTACTCATGTTACTTCACTCCTATGTAGGAGAGGATAACAGTCTTGAAGTTAAGGAAGGAGCCCAGCACTTGTACAAAAGGAAGAAGCTTCCCATCTAATATGCCTGCCTTTTTAAGCATGTGGCTTACTTGCTCTTGAATGCTATCCCAGCACTGTTTTTCTTCTCCTGCTAGAGGATGCCAAAGTGATGTGAGGCAGAAACATATCAATTCGTGAAATATGTTCTCCCTGTAACATTTTTATGTTTTCCAAATGACACTTATTCTTAACAACTCACCACAATATTTATCTGCTTGAGAATGAGATTACACCCTAAGAAGTGAAGGCTCTTTTGAAAGCCTACCAAGTCCAGATCAACATGAGATGCAACCAGAAAAAAAAAGAAATTTGTGCTTAAGCCAAAGGAACAACATTGGGAAGCTGAATAAGAGGACATAGACATTAAAGTCTGATGAAGTATTTAGTACTTCTTTGACTCTGTATTGCCCAGGGCACTTATTGAGTCTTTTTTATTGGCCTCACATCTCCCAGTCTATATGCCTTTGTATTTTTGGTTTTCTCCATTATAGAATCCATTGCTTGTAATGTATGATCTATATTAAAATGTCAACAAAGCAGCTGCTACACTTAGTGCATTTTACTTTCCCCATTAATGTTTTCAATTGTGTAAGCTATATAGATACTGCAAAAATATTTACAGCATGTTAGCTCAAGCATTGCAGACACATGCACATAAATGTACAGAGAGAGCCATACATATTTGTCAGGGAAAAACGTTCAGACATTCAGAGAAATGGGTAATGCAGAGTTATTGTTGCACATCTCATACTGGGCTCCTTATCTGCATCATAACAGCTTGAGAGAGAGTCTCAAAGATGCCCAGAAAATCAGGCTCTTTTTGCATTTCCAGGGCTTGGAGTTCGATGAATTTGCTCCTTTAGTCTCCTGAATTCCTTTGAAAACTAAAACACTAATATCACTCAAGCTTTGTATGTCCGAACACATTTTTTCCCACAGGAAGGTCAGGACTTGACTTATGAAGGCAATGGAAAATTCCTAAACACGTTTGCCAAGAGTGGCTGTTGAAACATATTTTAATCAAAAGAAATAATCAGACCGTTCATCCATCTCTATTTTGGACAGTCTTTCATAAACGGCCTGGAGGTCCAATGTCAGGTAGAAAATAAATATTCTAAAGAAATTATGTTTTCAGAATTTCAGATTTTATTGTGTTGTTTGACTGATTAGCTTCAGTTTCTGATATGCCAAAATAGTATACAAATTTATTACTTGCTCTCTAAGATTCTCTGGGTGTCCTTTATCTCATTTAATTTCAATCATCCTAAAGTAAGGCATGTTTCCATCAAATCTTAGAAAGGGTGTCACTCTAACCAATAGCTTACGGCCCCATACTCCAATTCAGCCTGCATTGTATAGAGCTGAGGTTAAGCATGCTGCATTTGTAACTCCACATTCTTCAAACAGTACTGCAATATGCAGGTTTGGATATAATTCAATTTCCTTGCTGCAAATGTAGGCACAAACAAAAATCCCTACTCATCAGGTTTCAAAATCATGGAGATTATATGCCATTTTTAGGTTCTAGATTGTTCTCCCTGACGCCCATCTACTCCCCAAAATTCTCAGGTGTCACAAATACGTAAGGTACTCTCAGGTGCGATTTTGATGTCTGTATTAATCATGCTACAAAACCATTTTATTACTGTCCCAGGATCGTTTCCAGCCTATGGAACTTCTCCTGGGGAAGCCAGGACACTCACACACTTGTCTTTTATTTCTCACCTGAGTTACTGTATTTCATTACTTGCTGGTCTACTTGTCACTTTCTGTTTTGCTTGTTTACAGCTGGTGCAAAATTGGCTGCTTGATTCCTTATGAGATTTCTAATTACATTACTGCAATAATGAAATAATTTCACTAGCCTCTTGTCAAACGGCAGATTGCTTTGAATTCATTGAAATGAATGCATTGAAATGGCAGATCCTCACAAAAAATATACACTAAAGGTCATTTATTGTTTGTGCCATTGTACAATGACCATTCCCTTTACTATGATTGTCTTCTTTTGGATGATGGGAAGTTCAGCTATTAATTTTTTGGTTTGTTTTATATATTTGTAACACATATAACTTAGATTTCACAGAAACTTTATAAGTATTACTTTCTCAATTTTTATGACCTATTTCTTCTTCTACTCCTGGTGATTTGTTCTAAAAAATATCAGTTACCCTAAAAGATATCTGTCCATATATTCACTGACAACACAGACAGTGAAATATTGCTTTGATCAGGTACCACAGCCTTTTCAACTAGATGGCATAAGTAGTGATGTGGCCTATAACCTATCATTTGTCCTGAAAGGAATTTGTAACAGAGCAAGGCTGAGATACAAAAACAGAACTGAAAATTTAAGAACTTTTTACACAAAAATGAAAGCAAATCTGATTTTTAATTTAAGATTAGTTTCCCTCAGTTTTCAGATTGATTTGAACTAAAACTTACAGCAACCTACCAAAAAGCTAAAATGTGTAATGCAGTTCCTACACTGTATGTTGTGGTTTAAACCCGCCCAATAACCCAGAACCACACAGCCTTTCTCACATGCACCCACATTCCCCAAGGGTTGAGATAAGAACAGCCCAACAGGTAAAGTATAATATAAAACTAATAGTAAGAATATTAATGATAAGAGAAATAATAAGGGAAAAGAATACAAAACTAAAAAAGGAAAAAGCCAATAAACACAAGTGGTGCACAATACAACGGCCGGCCGACTAACCAACCAAACCAACCAATAAACACAAGGGGTGCACAATACAATGGCCGGCCGACTAACTAACCAAACCAATCAATAAACACAAGTGGTGCACAATACAATGGTTGGCTGGCCGGCCGGCCGGCTGACAACCCAACACAACCCCTGATATGCCCTTCTGAATTCCCCCATATAAACTGGTTCCCACCCAGTTTATATACTGGGCATGATGTGCTGTGATAGGGAATACCCCTTTGGCTAATTTAGGTCAGGCATCCTGTATCTGCTTCCTCCCAGTTTCTTATGCCCCTCCTCACTGGCAGAGCATGACAGACTGAGAAGTCCTTGATCAGGGTAAGTGCTACATAGCACCAACTAAAACACCAGCTGTGTTATCAGCATTGTTCTCAGTCTGAAACCAAAACACAACACAGCACCAGCTACTAGGAAGGAGAAAAATAAGTGTTACAGCTGAATCCAGGACAATTTACAAATGAAACCTGGAAGAAACCTGCATGCAAGCACAGTGGCAATGCTGAAATTCATTTGCTTGCAAAAAAGCTCCCTGCAATATTTAACTAGTCAGTAATTAATAAGCTCAGCTGTACTACATCACAAGTCATGTAGATTTCAGAGGTTGAATCGAGTTAATAAAATAATGCTGTTATGCATTCAAGGTAAGTCATTCCACATTTTAAATAAGGTGTGAATTTATGCTCATCCCATCTTATGATATAGAAATCTTGAAAGGATGATGAGATGCTTGGAATAACCCAAAATAAATTAGGACTCTGTCATTTAGAAAAAAGAAAGAAAAGGTGGGGAGAAAGAAAAAAAAAAAGGAAAAAATAAGGAAAAAGAAGTTAAAGGCGGCAATGACAGAATTCTGTCAAATCAAAAGTATGCTTTTATAAAGGTAAGTGGGGGGCAGCTATTCACCAATGAAATTTCTTGTATCAGGTATAAAACAAAGAAAAGGAACATGTGTTTTACAGAAAGCACAGGTAAATCACGGAAATTGCTGCCAGGGTGTACTTTGGAAGCCAGCAGTCCAAGTGAGTCCTGGAGGACAACTGCTTTGGTACTTCTTGAGCATAGTCATTCCACAGCACCTGTCTCCTAATTTCTGTGTTAGAAGCTCAGACATATGTCAAATAAAGAGTTAGCGCAGTAGTATCCTATTTCTAGCAATCCCTTTTCTAGCAATACTTTCCCAAAGTATCATCTGCTAGACAGTAGACATTTGTTCTGACTTCTAACCATTCTGTCGTACTTCAACAAAAACAGGCTTTCACTACTACATGCAGAAGCATCAAGTTCAAAAAATGATCGTGACTATGCCAGTGAGAGAAAGTAAAGGTAATACAGCTATGCCTGCAGTCACATATAGAAATCAGAGTGCCACATTTAAATTAAAAGTCACCAGAAGCAGGAGAGGCCAGACAGAGATGAGTGCTCTTGCAGTAAACAAAAATTGTGCCTCCTCTCTTGTCGAACCTGGCTGCCAAATTCTTATTACACATAACAATTACTTCTGAGATGGAATACAGACCTCATGCATTATATTTATTTCAGTTCATTTGCATGTTAAATACATAATATTTGCATTTCTACTAAAGCAATGACACAAACTTGTAACTTAAGAGATGTACTTTGATTTGAACTTGTAATTATAACACATAACAAAAGTAAGATAAATTTTCAACATACACTGGGAATTTTGTATGAGGGGGCCTGTGCTGCTTCACTAAATCATCTCTAAAGAGCATTGTAGAGGAGTGAAAATTAAGAGAAAAGAGATCCATTAACCGAAGGAGACAGAAAATAGAAAAAGCATATTAAAAGAAAAAGAAAGCATCCTAAAACAACACTGTCTGAAAAAAACAATTTCTCAGAGGAGCTGCAACTTTAGATGTTCACCTAGCTGACAAGAATTGGACATTTAATATCTAATAAGTATTGACATATAAGGAATCAATGCAGTTTTGAAATCTAATTACTGAGCAATTTACATGAAAAAACCTTTCAGGATAGGAAATCTATCACTCAGGTAACATTCTTGTGTGCATGAACCTTCAAATATTCTCAATTTAAAAGTATATTTAAAAATGCATCATAAATTGCAAAGTATTTATTTTAAACATATGTTTCATAATTAGATTACACTCCTGCCTGTGAAAGTAAGAGGTGAAGACAACAGCTTACTCTTCTTTGCTTTTTTCCCCAGTCCCTACAGAAGAGATTTCTACAGGTAATGTGGTCTATATACAAAATACTTCTGCAAACTGCTGAGCTCAGGTAACATCCACTGTGAAATTTCCCAGCCTGGGTTGCCACTACTTTTCAGCTAACTTTTTAGCAGAACTCCTATCCCATCCATTAGGTAAATGGCTTGTAGTTCTATACAGTAAAGTTAAGGCAGCAGCAACATGAAAGTTTTGATAAAAAATACAGGAGTGTCTTATAAATTTTCTAGAGCACTATTATATTTCATATTAAAAAGAGTATAGGTATGAAATGTCAGCTATCTAAATTGCTCTGTGCTGTCAATTCACTGGTTTCTGCATTTGCTACGATGTTTAAAACCTTCTGGAGAACACCGTTTTCCAGAATGAGTTCCTCTCACACTGAATGTGCTGCTGTAGTTATGCATCACCTCATCATAAAGAGAAAAAGCAGAAGTTCTAACATGACTTACATACCAATAAAAATATTTGCTAGTAACCAAGGATGTGATGCTCCTTGGCAGATGCCTTTTCAGGCAGAAGAGGCCAGAAAACTTCGCAAGTATTTTAACTTGTGTGTTTTATATACTTCAGGAAGAAATTGCAATGCCTATTGCTTCTATAACTCATTCCATCAAAAATATTTATGTCAGCCATACAAAATTATAACAGTACAGCTCTCTTGGAAGAAACCCAAGACTATGTATTTCAGTTGTCACTGAAATAGTCACTGGAAGGTCTAAAACACAAAAAGGCGAGACAACAGTTCAAAGAAGATACAGGGAAAGAAGGTTTGAATACACGTGGTATTATTAGGAATGCAGAATACTGAAGAGGGAGAGGTTTGTATTTGGCCTTTGTCAGATTTTTTTGTTTCACTTTGTTAGGATATCATTGCAGTACCAATTGCCAGAACAAAACTATTATTTTGTTCTAGCAATTCAGGTTTGTCTTGAAAATCATATTTTTAATTCTATTTTTGTGATGTGAAAGAACAGGGAGAAAAATGTGGTATTTGTTAGATTACCTACCTGAGAATTTATACTTTGTACCTTCTAACCAGGAACTTATAAATATACAACATCAATAAGTGACGAAATCTTGATGTAGCTAAATAAAATTTTTAAATATCCAACAGAGACAACTATAAGGAAAATACTAAATACTCACTCCTTTCACACATTGACTGAGCCCCTGAGCATGAACTATCTTCATACTTTTGATAAATGAACATAGCATCACTTGAGCTGTCAGAAAGATGTCTACTGCATTGTCTGCTGATATATCAAATTGTTATAAACTATTTATTTACAATTAGTTCTTTGTTAATTTATAAACAATTTTTGGACACCTCCTCCCAAATAAAATACAAGAAAAAAAAATCATTGCTGAACAGCTCACAGCCTGCTGGTCAGGGCACTTGGGTAGGAAGCAAAGAACATGTATACAGGGACCTGAATTTGTATGTTCTATGCCACTAGTGACCTATCTACCTTCACGCTATTCAGATGTAATTATGTTTTTTCCAAGTGAAAGAGCAGATCAAAAGTTCAAAGAAATTCAGAAAGATTTAGATTTTGTCATGACAAAGAATAAGATACTTTTGGAATGTTTCAAACATTTCACTGAATATAAAAATTATTTCACATTCCATCCTAATCCAAAAAAAATTAGCTTCTGTAACCTTGAATATGGCAAATAGAGGTGATGTCAGGTGGGACATAACTAAATGAAATAGGGTTTGCTTCTTTGGGCAAAGAAAAATATAATTAACTAATGTTGCCCAATTTTATTGCATGATATCAAGAGGAATATTTCTTTTACATTCTATCAAAAATTTTACAGACAGAAAATGAATACACAAAGGACAAATGGAGACTGCTACTATAGTTTGGAGAAGGAAACCTCATTGAAAGAATCGTGTCAATAAAATTATGGAAAATATAAGATGCTGCAAAACTCAAAGGACATACAGTATTAAATATGAATACGAAGTATTTCTTTTGCAAAGTTATGACCATATTCAATTTGATCCACAAAGTATATCCCTGGATATGAACTTGTAAACCTAAGAGGATAAAAACCTAAATATTAGAAATATTAGAAGGATTAGTATGTAGAAATGTTCTTGGAAGTTTAATTAAATAAAGGTATATATTTTATCATGGACTTAAGCTAAAGAGAATAAGCAGTTTGTCTGGACTATGCCTCTCTATTGATTTTTGTGCAGAACACATTTCTTCCTGTCTTTATCAGCCTTATTTCCTGGAAATTACTACCTTCAAAGTTAGGAAAAAGCAACACTAGAGTTAGAACTGAAGAGAACCTCAATAAATCAGTGGTTCTATCCCTTCTCATGTATTACATATGTTATCCTTGGTAGGTACATGGCTAGCCTATTCTAAATGATCAAGTGATTGGATCTCAGGAACAAGTCTTGGAAGGCAGACACAGGGACTGTGAGAATGAAGACCTTAGGCCCACTGTAGGAGAGGATCTGGTTCGAGACCATCTTAAGAACCTGAACATACATAGGTCCATGGGGCCGGATGAAATCCATCTGCGGGTCCTGAAGGAGCTGGCAAATGAAAGTTGCTAAGCCACTGGCCATCATATTTTAAAAATAATGGCAGTCAGGTGAAGTTCCTGACGACTGGAGAAAGGGAAATATAACCCCCATTTTCTAGAAGGGGAAAATGGATGAGCTGGTGAACTACAGACCAGTCAGTCTCACCTCTGTGCCTGCCAAAATCTTGGAGCAGATTCCCCTGGAAGGTATGCTGAGGCACATGAAAAACAACAAGGTGGTTGGTGACAGCCAGCATGGCTTCACTAAGGGGAAATCCTGCCTGACCAATCTGATGGCCTTCTATGATGGGGCTATGGAACTCATGGACAGGGGTAGAGCAGTTGATGTCATCTACCTGGACTTGTGCAAAGCGTTTGACCCTGTCCCACACGACATCCTTGTCTCTAAGTTGGAGAGACATCAATTTGATAGGTGGACCACTCAGTGGATAAAGAACTGGCTGGATGGCTGCACGCAGAGAGTAGTGCTCAATGGCTCAATGTCCAGCTGGAGACCAGTAACAAGTGCTGTCCCCCAGGGATCGGTGTTGGTACTGGTCTTGTTCAACATCTTTGTCGGTGACATGGAGAGTGGGATTGAGTGTGCCCTCAGCAGTTTGCCAATGACACCAAGCTGTGTGGCTCGGTTGATACATTGGAGGGAAGGAATGGCATCCAGACAGACCTTGACATGTTTGCGAGGTGGGCTGATGCCAACCTGATGAAGTTTAACCATGCCAAGCACAAGGTCCTACACCTGGGTCAGAGCAATCCCAGGCACACATACAGGTTGGGCAGGGAAGAGATTCTGAGCAGCCCTGCCCAGAAGGACTTGGGGGTGTTGGTTGATGAGAAAGTGAACATGAGCAGGCAGTGTGCACTCACAGCCCAGAAAGCCAACCGTATCCTGGGTTGCACCAAAAGGAATGTGACCAGCAGGTTGAGGGAGGTGATCCTGCCCCTCTGCTCTCATGAGACCTCACTTGGAGTACTGTGTGCAGTTCTGGTGTCCTCAACATCAAAAGGACGTGAAACTGTTGGAACAAGTGCAGAGGAGGGTCACGAGGATGCTCAGGGGACTGGAGCACCTTCCCGTACGAAGATAGGCTGAGAAAGTTGGGGCTGTTCATCCTGGAGAAGAGAAGGCTGCGTAGAGACCTCAGAGCAGCCTTCCAGTATCTGAAGGGGGACTATAGGGGTGCTGGGGAGGGACTCTTCATTAGGGACTGTAGTGATAGGACAAGGGGTAACGGGTTCAAACTTAAACAGGGGAAGTTTAGATTGGATATGAGGAAGAAATTCTTTACTGTAAGGGTGGTGAGGCACTGGAATGGGTTGTCCAGGAAAGCTATGAATGCTCCATCGCTGGCGGTGTTCAAGGCCGGGTGGGACATAGCCTTGGATGACATGGTTTAGTGTGAGGTGTCCCTGCCCAAGGCAGGGGTGTTGGAACTAGATGATCTTAAGGTCCTTTCCAACCCTAACTATTCTATGATTCTACAATTCTATAGCATTTCTAGATCATCTTCTCCCCATTATCAGTAGGATGGTTTAACTAACGTTAGACCTGATTTTCTGTAATTTTAGTCTGTTACTTCCTGTCCTAGCCACCCTAACATGGAAAAGTGATTTTTCAATCTTTTTCTTTCTTTTTCCTGAAACATCTCATATAATCAAAGGTAGTTATCATCTTTCTTTCTTGCCCTCCTTACTTTTTCTTTTTGAACCTAAAATATGGCAATTCAATTAATATTCTTTCTTACATAAAATATTCTGGACACCTGATTATCATTCTTCTGACCTCAATTATTCCACCTTTTCCTGAAGAACAAGGTCCATGCCAAGCACTTAGAAGCTGAAGTCTCCCCCCATACCAAGGAGGGACTTGCCTGCCCAGTGTTGAAAGGAGGTGACAATTCCTTCCTTTGTCTTGAAGGTAAATGTAGTTGTGAGTGCATGTTGTAATGCAGGCTTTGATTTTTCTCTTGAAGGATAATGGGTTCTTAACACATGTTCAACTTCTGATTTTTCGTAACACTTTAAACCCTTCTGCAGAACTGTTGCCTAGTTAGTTGTTCCCAGACTTCTCAGTGCACTTCAGAACCCACTGCCTAGGGCTGAATTTAAAAATCCTCCTTTCCTGTTTTCTGTGCTTTCTGTATCAAAAAATGCTCAGCAATACAACCTACCTCACAGTCAGGGTCCTGCTGCACTCCCTTCCCAGCAGGTATTCAAGCAGTTCAACTCCCCAGTGAGCTAAAAATCCCAGCCAGTGTATGACGCTATTAAAATTTGCTTGTTTGGAGTTTTTTGTTTGGCTTTTGTTTTATTTTTTTGGGTTTTGGTTTTGGGTTTTTTAAGATATTTTTTTAATTAATTCTATAGTTTCTAGTAGGTCTTTAGATCACGTTTACATGTCAGTCTATTTCTTTTCCCCAGAGACTTTAAATATAGATATAGCCAAAACAATGCTACCAAGGCAATGTCCTACCTGTTTTCTCTCTAATATTTCCTAAACTTCCTATTTTCTACACTACCTGGACAAGCTTACATTCCTACTCTAATAATCACAATTATTCCACCATATCCACTATAATTTAGGTCAGATATTAAGGAGCTTAAATTTTCTTTTTTTATCCACATATATTTTTTATACAAACACTTAAAATCTTCATCTCTGTCTTCCTTTCTCCCTTAATTCATGTCCTGAATAACCCTATACCCTCTGGTTTCAGGATCTTTGTCCGAGTGTTTTTCATACTGTTATCAATCTCGGGGATAAACTTAATTTTCTTATGCTTTTTCATGAGCTATAATCTCAGTCTAAATCTCACAACATATCATTGCAAGGCTGAGTTATCAGGGTGGCCTGGTGAAACCATCTCTGTGGGATGCATGCTTTACTACAACAAAATTCATGCAACTTGCACAGATACACCTTCAGTAATACTTTTTACTTTGAAATTTTATTTACCAAGAGAATTCTTAAAAAAAATAAATTTTTATCCAGATAAAGTGTGACAGAGCTACACAGGAGTTTTTCTCTAAGTGTTAAATTAGAGCTTCCAAATGAAAGGGTTGGATGAAAATCCAGCTGTGCCCCTCAGATCAGCTAAATGTTTCTGTAGTCATTATATGAGATTGATGAGAACCTCCTTGACAGATCCTCCTTGATATGGACAACTGAAGTTAACAGGGCTCATACTCAGATTATTCTCACAGTGCTAAATAAATACAAACTTTTTAATTGCTCAGTATGTTTTAATGAACCAGTTGACCATGTTTTGATTTAATTGTTTATTTTCATATTTAAACTTTTTTACGCTTCCTCCAATTTCCAATTTTGTAAATTTATTTATTTTTTACTACTCCTCGTGGGTTTTATCCTTGCTCCATGTTCCAGAATGGTTCATAATGTTGTAACAATGATTATGCTTTGGATTGCAATTGCATCTTAGTTGTACTCTCAGGCTAAAAATTCCTTTTAATCTCAGGCTAGTACAGAGTTTTTAGCTAAATTTCCCTTTGAAACAAAAGACTAGTACTAAAACTGCCACTGTCTTCCTATTACTCCTGAGCACTACTATCAAAAACTGAGATGACAGTTCACTGGGGCACCGTCTGCCTGGCCAGCTTTAAAATACATTCAAAGACATAAGCGTCAAAGTTAGTTATAGTCACCAAGGCTTTTACTTCTACAAAACCAAACACATGATACAACATTTAGTATTTTTCTGATCAGGAAAACAATGCTTTTTATTTACCCTAATTTGAAATTAGTTTTAGTATTATCTTCAGGGAAATCAAAGTTGACTAGACTTTCAAAACCAGCTTCAAGCAGTATAAAAAGCATGCATTTCAAAATCTCACCTGATGTAGAGAAACCAGTGAATTTCATGTATATACTCCAAGAGAACAATAGAGATTATTCCACAGAGTAATTCCATTACATATATCATTCCCTATAAACATACTAAACCATAGTCAAATTAATGCAGCTCTTGCTTGGTAGTTTTAATTTTCTCTCCCAGGAAAAGGTAAAATATTATCTTTTTCTAATTCTAGATAAATGTCTCAGGCTGTAGATTTTTTGCATCAGAAGCTACCAACTTATCCTGCCTGCAAAGCAACCAGCGTAGTAAGTTTGAACAACTAGAAAGGCCTTAGAAAAAGCTTGAATAGGAAAACTGTAAAATAATAATGAAGGAAAATCGAAGTTAATTAAATCCAATTTTCCAGTATAGAGACTAAAAGCTGCCACAAGAATGTTGCAGAAGTAGAAATACAGGAAGAGGAACTATGGATGAAGAGACGTAGTGGGAAAAAAAAGAGTCAGGAAGCCTGCTAGAACCTGACATGTCAGTGAGGAATTAAAAAAAGTGGGTGTTCTTTTAAGAACAAAGAGAGTAAACATTTGAAACATGCCTCTGGGAGTGAAGTAGATTCTTCATGATACACATTCTCTAAATCCAGTTTGGATGACTTTCTAAAATACAAGCCTGGGTTCAGTCAGACAATTTCAGCTTGGTGCAGGAGCTGCTGGAAGTAATTCACTAGCATGCATTATGCAGCAGGCCGAGCTTTAAAATCTACTGAGAAAATGTTTGGGCCAAACTATCAGCTTGTGCACAGACATAACTTTTTAAAAGCCAGTTGAGTTGTATTGATTTACACCAGCTTCTGATCTTGCCCTTGGAATATAATTTACTGCTGTCATTACGCAGTAACACCCAGACCCTGCCTGTTTTCCACGCCATAATAAGAGCAGCTGTCTTTGCGGTTTGGGGCCTGATCCAATTACACTCAACAGGAAAACTCCCATTTAGTGCAGGCACACAATTAGATGGTTACAAATTGGTCACAAATAAATTTAGACTGGAAATTAAAACTATTCCATCTGAGATTGTTTTTTAGCTATCTGCTGGAGTAACCCCACAAACAGATTAACAAGTCAAGGAACATGTTAAAATCAAGACTGAAAACAGGGAGAGGATTGTGCAACAAACAAAAAAAGAGGTATGCTTGCAACAATATTTCCACAGTACCCTCCTTGTCTCCAGTAATTTGTAGCTCAGCGGCAACACCCAGCTGAGGCAGAAAGGAGTGGGAGTTGGAGATCCGGAGTGCTTGATACTGTGGAATCTCCAGGAGGATTCAAAAAGCACCTGTAGTTCTGTTGCTTTGTAACACCTTTAGGTATTATTAATTGTACATGATGGGTTTTTCAAGCATCAGAAGGGTGCAGGGTAAGCCTTCAAGGGGTGGATTAGCTATGGTTTTTGAGGATTTGTAACTTTCCTGGGGCCTGGAATGTGGCTGTTACCCAAGGCAGAAAGCAGGGTGGGCTCTCCCTGTAAAAAAATGCATTGAGGTGGCTGTGTGTTTTGGGGTCCTGCTCACTTTCTCATGGTCAAACCAGTTGCCAGGTTTATGTCATGAGGAATTCCTTTCTCCAGATCAGACTGACGGGTACCGTTCCGAGTACTTTTCCTTTCACTACCTAAAGATTTTGGTGAAGTCTTTGATTTCTTTTCCTCTGGGGCATTCTGATTATGGTGCTGTGTTTTTTCGCATGTTGTAAGCAATTTTGAGGAGGCCAGGAAGAGCTCTGTTATATGGTGGATTATGCCGTAGACTTTTCTGAACCAGGTATCTACCGCAGTTTCCTCCAGCTGTGGTACAATTGAAATAAAAGTGAGCCCATTTAGTCCTGTCTTCCTATTTATGTTGTCTACTGTTGAACATAGAGAATTTTATTTCTTTTATTCCTGTCTTTTTTCTTCATATTATTATTCTTGTCTTTAAGCATTCTGGTATATCTTTGAAAGAAGAAGGGCACAATCAGATACAGCCTCTGCAAAAGGAGCTCAGACAAAAAAAGCAGGAGGCATTCTGATCCCAGGCAAGGCCAGGGCTTTACTTTTCTTGCTTATTATTATAACACCACAAATGTTACTGTTGCTTCTGTCACACAAAACCAGAAGCTGAAACACTGTAAAAGCAGCATCAGTGCCTGCACAGAGACAGCTCTTTCGGCAGAAAAGCAAAAGGTCTGTGATGAAAATATGTAATTAAGATACCAGAGATAGGTTTCATCTGACTAAATATAGATGTTTACAAGATGCAATACTGACATGAAAGTGCCCTTCCTGCTATGGAAGGAATAGAAGGTGATGAACTCAGATATAGACATTGGCACTGCAGACATTGAAAGATTAAGTACATTTAATCCTAAATTCCGTTACTGACCATTTTGGGATATAACAATATAATACACTATGCTTAATGCTACTGTTCCTTGTTTTCCCAGTTTATACAGTCTGATGTTGTAAATAAACTGCAAAGCTGACTTAGCTAGCCACACAGGAATCTTGCAAGGGTGGGAGGATTGACATTCTGCAGACACGTACTACACTGAGGCTCTTTACAGCTTCCCTTGCCTTAAGAAACATGACCTAAAGAATAACAATAACTAAGCAGTACTGTTCTTTTCTTGTGAAATATCAGTCACTTGCAGAAAATGTCACTGAGCAGAATTTAGAACAATTTAAAGTTACCAAGCTGAAGTTAGGTACTAGTGAATAGTAGCAGTAAATGGCATCTTTGAATTTCTCTTCCTATTCTGTCAGGCACACATAGCACTCACTAGGAACAACTAAAAGTCTGTGTTATTACACATAAGACTTGCAAAACTTCAAATGCATGTAACTCGGCAGGCGCTATAGACCATATATATTTATTAACTACATGGAAAGGTACACCACTTGATGAATTTTTCACAATGCTCCTATAGAAATTTGCCAGCCTAAAAGTAATGAAATACTTATAGATAAGATGCAACCAAGAATGATTTGTCACAGTTTCATCTTTGTACATGAGAAGCGTTTACACAAAAATTAATCCTATTTTAACTCATTATATATAATTTTGTGCCTATTTTTCACATAAAAGAATATTGTAGACATGCATGCACATCTTGGTGAGATTTTTTTCCATTGCTCAAGTACCTCTGTTATCAGTTGTTCAACTGCTACCCTTCAGAGAGCTTTGCATTCGTTATATAATAGATGTGTGGCTGATTCCACTGCAGCTGAATTGTTCCCATGTTTTGATTTCAGTGGTAAGTGTTTATTCAGCAATGCATTTACGTCTGTGTTCAATGCAGAGCAATTGGGTAGTCCTACTATATCCTGTAAATTAGGCACCTGTTTACATCAGTGGGGATCAGTGATATGCTTAAATGTTTTCCTGAATCAAAGCCTAAATTTGAGGATGCTTATCCTACAAGTGAAAACTCAATGGCAGCCTCAGCAATGGCCACTGGATAGAAATTGCTGATTCTGATCCCAGGATTTCATGCAGCTTTTAACTTTTCTTTACGTAGTTCTTAATTTGAGTTAGTAAACAACCACACAAAAAAAAAAAAAAAAAGCACATTAGGAAGAAATCAAACTTCTACTTTTATCTCCTGTCATCTCACTTTAATTGCAGTTTAGCTCAGAGGCATTTCTGGGTAAATTGAAAATCAGCCTACAAAACAGTGAAAATCCTGGAAATTATCAAAAGTCAAAGGTAAATTTCTTGCACTAAAACAAAATTAGATGATAGTTCAATAAACATAGTTGATCATGTAGAATTTTAGAGTAAAAATGTCAGTGCACATATTGATCAAGAAACTATGCAGGACTTGGATTTTGAAAAACCTTGATGGCTTGTGTATGCTCTTTTCATAACAAATGTGTTGCCCTGGGAATCGGGGAGATGTTAGGAATAGTACTGTTGAAATCAAGAGAAAGTTCTGCTTGCCATGCATACAACTACTGTATTGCAATGATATACACAATTTTCCTCCAAAACATATATCTTTTAAAAGTTTAACTAATACAAACTTCAGCTAAGCAACAGTCAGCCAAAGTCCCTGTCCCAGATCAGCACAGGAATTTGTATTCCCTGATTTGAAGACTGTGATCCTAAAACAGCACAGTCATGTAATGTGGAGCAGGAAAGGATGTTTATACAGTGCTGACTGCCACATCTGCTAGTTCCATTTCTTCTTCATTTAAGCTGGATAATGGAAGAAGCATGTGTCATATCTCAGTCAATTGGAGCACAAACTGTTCCCAGATATTATGCAAAATACTGCATCACTTCTGTGCCAAGATGATGGTGTCTGGATTTGGTGCAGCTCCCCATTTGAGAATCTGTTCCATTTTTCATAGGTTTGGGCCTGTGTTGGTCATGATGGAAGTATTTATACAGAAACTATGGAAAGAAGATGAAGAGGAGCACTGAAAGATAAAGAGGAAAAGGAATAATTAATGAGACCGTATAAATGCAAGAGGAAGAAAATGCTTGGAATATGTGACCATTCAGAAGCCACAAAATAATTGTAAAAGGCAATCCTGAAGATACCATCTATCTTTTGGCTGTCTGCTGAAGGCAATATTTTCCTTAATTATATACCCAGAGAAAACAGTTATATCTGTACATTACAGCTTCTTTCTATTACTATAATGTGAAATACCAGATTATTCTTCCTAATAAACTCTTTTGGGCTAAGTGAAATGCAGAACATGTAGCCCTATCCTGAGAAATATCAGTCCAGCTTATCTAGAAAAGTAATATCTGATAATATATAATGCTCTGAAGATCAGGATTTATCCAAGCTCTGCATACTGGTGACTTAAAGTCATCTACCATTAAATAAAGATTGATCAGCCACTCCTATATCATGTCTTAGGTGTTCACTTCACTTATACATCATACCTGATTCAAGTTGAGATGAAATACTTCCAGACTCTGGGGACATTCACATCCTATGGGATATAGAGGTAGATGCAATAAATTCTGGTATTTGACTGGCCAATATGTGAAAATTACATTTACATTTGCACTTCTCTAATTGCAGTCCAAGCCTGCCCAAGTGTTGAAGGTTCATCGAAGTTATCTACCATCAAGTATAAAGCACTATGCCTTGGCTTCACTGATCTGATCAAGTTACTCCCCTTTTATAGCTTTTACAGCTGATATAGAAATGCAGGTGTACTAAAAGCTAACACGATAGCATATAGCATGATAGCAAAGAATGTTTTAAGTTGATGTACATGTGTATATGAAAGGAAAAATATGCCCTATTGACTGTTTCTGTGGATAACAGACACTGTGAAGATAGATTCCAACTATTATTTGATATTCTAAGTCTTATACTTCCCTTAAGAAAAAAAACAAAACCAAAACCCCACACTAAAATTTGAGGAGGATGTGTATATGTGTATATCTAATTTACAATTCCAATAAGCAAAACACCAAAGTAGACATAATTATCAAAATATGATTGCTTCTTCTGCCCTCCTCTCCTCCTCTGATATGATCATGCAGAAAGATCAATTATTTTGAGCATTCTGAAATTTGTAAAAATAGAGAATCAAATCTTACAAACATATGAACATGCAGCATGATGTTTCCTGTTTTATGATCTCGGATAAAATCATGGCTCTAATATCGCATATAGCACTTTGACGTTATTAATTGTTCTATTTTAACAGTTCTGGTTTTTTTTTTACAGTACTTCCAGAAGCTCTAGCTGACAAAGGAGGCTCACTGTACAGCATGTTCAAACAAAAAGTGACATAAAACTTTCTGATGCCAGAAGGATTTGGACTTTAGGAGGTCAGAGAAAGGAGGAGAAGACAAGGACTGAAGGTGGCGCATCAAGGTCTGGAACCACTGAACTACAGGGCCACTTCCTAGAAGTCTCCCTCAGTTCCTAATGCAGCAGACTGGTAAAATATCTTTTTTGTTGTTCTTTAAATCAAGAGTAATAAATTCTTTATATTCTTTGTTGGGTTTATGGACTGCCAGAATGCTCTAGTCAGAGAAAATAGATCAGAAATAAAGGGACAATATGTTTTATTGCAACAATTTAAGTATTGACAAGACATCACTCTAGCATGTGTTTAAAAGAACTATCACTCTAAGACTAGCCTGATTCTGTAGAGAAATATAGGAAAGAAGAACATTTTTTCTGGGGTCAATAAATCTAACACTAGTTAGTAAATTTAGAATCAGAACTTCAGTTGCTTGTGCTGTAGCAGTAATTTACTTTTCATAAAGCTACATGGGAACTGCTTAAAAAAATCAAACTTTAAAAAATCCTATTGGTTGTTTTGAATCCTGCCTGAGCCACACACAATAGCAAATACTTACAATGAGAATAGCTCCACTGGAGCAATACTAATACGTTTACCACAGCTCCCACTCTGTCATTATGCACAGGAGCCTGTGCTTATCCCTTTTTAAATTGGAGACTCTTTTAACCAGGAATCCCCAGGATGAAACTGAACCATTTTCCTCACGGCAAAACAAATCCTTCTCTGGTGAATTTTGTTATTGTTTATTGTTATAGTGTTTTATCAGCACTAAACTGTATGAAAGCTTCAATTAGTTCTTGATGAATGATCCCATAAAATCATGTAGTTTCATTTCCCCTGCCACCAGATATTTCACTGAGTGTTATTAAATGAAATATAATTGGGACGGGACTCGGGAAACTTGGAGTCTTCTTATTTTCCTTTTGGGTTTGAACATTAGAGTGTGTCTCAAATATTTAATTTTTTAAAGGTAATGACTTTTTCTTTTAAACTGCAAAATGCTCTGCAGTTCACTATTGTTTAAGGCTGCCACACTATAAGCAGTTAACACAAGAGTAGGTAAATACAAGTATTACAGCCATTTTCTGCATGATTCTCCTCTGCAAGTAGCTTTGTAAATTTTGCATTATGAAGACAAAGTTGCACTGGAAAAAAACATTCCTCCCTTCTGTGAATAACCACATTGCATTTCTCTCTGATGTGACTCCATTGAATGCAACACAATTACAGTAACAATAAATATAGCTATTTCTTACCACACATTTAAATTCCATTTTATTATAAATAATGTGCTGTATTTTGGAACAGGAAGTTTGCTTCAGCAGGATGCAGAGAACAAGTTTTTTCAGCAAGTAATTAAAGCTTTTTTAAAGGAGAGATTCAAATACACTGCTGTTAATTTTGTCCTTTTTCTTAGGCTTCACATCCAAACCCAGATTTCAGCAGAGCAGAATCAGTGCCACCAGCAGTCTGCATTCATATTTCTGAGATCTGGACTCATCTGTGAGGCTATGCTGCAATAAGACTCCATGAGAGCCTTTCCATTTCCAGAAATGGAAAGCCTGTTCTAAAAATAGTTCTCTCTCTTATCAAATTCTCCCACCTGGCTTAAATGCTAGCAGGAAAAGTTAGTAAAGGATCGTCACATCAGGATGGAGGCACTAAGTGCCAGTTCTCATAATAGAAGGAAATCCCTCTAAGTAGTTAAAGACTTTTTGCAGCCTGCCCAGAACTATTGAAGTATCCTTTGGCTTGTCTTTTCACTTTTTTTCTCGCATATTGCAAGTGGATTTACCCAATGGTCTGAATATAGACGTTGCTGCAACTATCAGTGCTTCACAGCAAAATAGTTTGCTGAATGGGATAAATGGGTTTATCGATACCAGACCCAAACATCACCCACTAAAAAAGACAAACATCAGACTATTATATCATCAAATAAGTGATATTTATCATTTACTGCAAAAGATTTTTTCCCTTCATATGGTGGAAGTTGAGGTTGCCATCACACCTATTCTTGACATACGTTTCTGGATCTGTTTAGGAATCAGGAAATCAAATCATCAAACATCACTAAACACAAGATACAAAAGTTACAGGTTTTATAGTTGCAGTAAAACCCATAAATCATACAGCTTTATGAAAGAATTTTACTAATCTCAGTGCTCAGGGTGTATTTTCAAAGCCACTTGGGGTCCAAAAGAATTCTTCCTTCATGGCTGTATTACTGACTGATGAGATAAAAACCTGCAAAAAACACCCTTCTGATTTGGAACTTGAGAACTGACTTCAGATACTTTAATGCAAGCACCTTCTGTCAGGCAAACCATTCTTCCTCCCAGTCAAACAGCACTCTTCTGCTTCCCAACAACCCATGAGATATTCACTCCTGCTTGAAGAAAATGCCCGCATTCATAACCAGAAAGGTACCCAATGACACTTTTGAACAGCCCAAGCCACCTCAGTATCCCTCCCCTCCTGGACATTGCCTGACTTCCCTGGCATTGATGGAAGGTAAGTCTGGGAATTGGTCATGACTTTAATGTCTACATTAGCTAGTCCCACTAATAAAATGCCAGGGGGGAGAAACGCAAAACCTTGAATATTTATTAGAGAAAGTACCTCTTAAAAGAACATACCCAGCAATGGTACAAAAGAGATAAATGTGCTTCCTGACAGTGTGTTTGGACTCCCAGTTAACCAGCAGTACAAGTGCATAAATGTGCTCAGAGAATATTTCTTCACAACTCTCGAAGAATACTTTGAGTTCTAGAGATCAAAAGAGCTACATGAGCCAAGTATTATTGGTGTATTATGTTGAGATCAGTTATAAATAAAAGAAGAAAAAGGAAAATAGCAGAGTAAAATTGTTTTCCTCTCTCATTCTTTTCTTTTTATCAATATTTGTTTTTAAAAGTAAGAGAGTTCTACAGGGCTCTGGTTAAATAAGACCCTTTTTGTAATTATAAATGTACACATGTAAGAGTCCCTTTAAAGGAAAATAGTAGCCTACTGGGTATTCTGCAGAGAGGGCTTGTTCTCTTCCAAATTTTCACAGTGCTCTGGGAGTTAGTCCTCTGAGGGTTCATAGTGCTGGTGGGCTCCCACTTTAAAGAACTTCAGATTGCTGAGGGTGGTGTTTCCCCTTTGAAGACTGTTACATTTTTTAACAGATCCTCCTTTGAAGATATTCATATCTGTGGGGTTCTCCGAAAGAGTTGGGGGAAAAGTCCCCTGTTGATGCTATTTACCAGGTTAGAATTTCAAACCTGGGAAAAATAGCTGATCCCTGAGAGGAGGATGCTCTTTTTGAAGCATTTCAGATGGTTTCAGTAGGCATTGTTTCTGAAGTTCTCATTGCTAGAAGGTGTCTGACTTTAAAACTTTACATCATACACAATGTCACAGCAATACTATGGAGAAAATAGCTTTTTTTTTTTTTTTTTAAGGAAATGTGAAATACACTGCTGTGAAAGCTTTTTTACAGATACACATCCTGTTAGCTTGTTCGTTAAATGCATAGTTTGTGCTCAGTATAAGGATTGTGCTTGCTCCGTTACAATAATCTCAGCAGAAAGGTTCTTAACATGCAAAATCTCTGATAAACAATGTTTTGACAACTTAGAAAAAGTTCTGCTCTTTGAACCATTGTGCTTATATTTGCCTGCTTCATATTTTGACTTGAGATGACCTGAACAGTCCCTTGGTGGAGGCAACATGTAAAGATTAACATTGTTAGGATACTCATAATTAGAAGTGGTTTCCTAGAAAAGTCTTTCAAAATACATACCATTCCAAGAGAGGGATGATAGAAAGTAATAGAACAGTGAGGAGGCACAGTGGAAATTTCTAAATGGAAGGAAGGAACAAGCATACAACCAAAATATTTTTAAAAAACATATATGTTTTGAAGGTCTGTATATGAAGTAACAGAAAAATGCCTTCTCCTCCATTGCACTTCTAACAAAAGAAGTTTGACCAAAGTAAACATAAAAAGCTAGCTCGACGTATTTGTTTTAAAATACCACACTTCTTACTACAAGAAGTCTACTGAAGTAATCTGTACCAAGGCCATCAAAACAGTCTTTCTACCAAGGTTGCTAGTATATGGATATAGCACAATTAGACTTGGATTAAACAGAGATAAAGGGCAAGTAGATGAAAAGCAAAAGTAAGCTGTTGGCTGTTGGAGGGAATTGAGCCGAACAGCAGCACTGATGACTGTTTTTTCAGAAGACAAATGAGTGTTTGACATTTTTGTCCATTTGCTCACGTAAGCTTCAGAGGGAAAGACTGAGGACAACAGGGCAAAATTATTTTCTTGCTTAAAGACTGTCTACTCCTCAGAAGCATATAGGTTATAAAAAACCGTGGTTTTTAAGATCTAATCTAAATGCATGTTGCAGCAAAGCGCACTGGCCTTTCAACAATGAAGAGCTATGCTGTTTCTGAGAACTTGAACTGGTTGCCAAGGAGTTTACTAATATCAAAGAAAATTTAAACAAATTTCACTGTTTTCTATAACTAATGGTAAGGTAGGCTTTGTAGCAATGTTCTGGTGTGGGTGCTCCAGTCAGTAGATCCTGTCATGTAAAGACATGAAAGTTCATGTACACACATACAGAAAGAACACTTAAACAACAAAGGACACTGACTTCCTTTGTATTTGACAGCTATAAGCTTATGTAGACATGCTGATGAACTATTACTCTGGTGGGGTACTTGGTGCTACAGAAGTATGATTTCCTGCCTTGAAATAAAAGAATACAGAGGAGAAAAGATTTGTAAATGGTTTCCCAAGTAACCTTGTGTATTTGTCAAGCAAATAACATTAGATGGTGAACACACACAGAAAGGCCAAAAAAAAACAACAAAAAAGCATCCAGGAACAGCATAGTATATACTGATTAATGGATGCTGTAGATATCTCACTATTCTGTCTGCTTGGTTAGCTTTGTTTCAAATCTGATACAGATCTCATACTGCACAGCCGATCCTGAAATAGTCCTTGTTTCTTTAAATTCAGGCAATGCATCACTTTCTATTACCCTGTGTCACATCAGTCTATGACTGTAAAGAATGAGTTATGTGGACATGAACCAGCATGAGGGCCCAGTTCAGACAAATCTGAGATTTCATGAGAAAATCAAATGTTCACATAGAGAAATTCTTTCTTTTTTATTACAGCACACATTGTTTATGTAGAAAAATTTAGAAAGGAAATTTTTGATGCCTTATCTGTTACAGTCTACCATGAGTTCTTTTTTTTTAGGACAGACTCCTTGGAAGGTATTTTTCCAGTAGCCATTAAAGCTTCACAGCACCCAGCTTCCAGTGGAAAAGAGAAACCATTTACCAAATTTTCTTTGGTTCTTAGCTCAAACCCCAGAAACAGATTATAGCAGTTTTATGCAACGACCTCCGTGTCATAGAAGAGCTGCATTACCATTTATACCAATAACTTTCATTATTCTTCATGTGTTGCAAAAAGGCATTAAAGTGGGTGTGCTGACAAGAGAGTTTAGTGGAAAAGAATCTCCTGGGCGGCAGTCCGCACTAATCTTTTGCGCTAGACCAGCATGCAGTTAAGCCCAAACATCCTTAATACCAATGTAGCCTTATGTGTTACCACAAACACAAGTTTTAGGCTACAGCACATCAACTAAGTCTCCAGAAAGTGAATCTAAAGGCACAGACTGCCCAGCAGGATGGAGGCAAATGTCTCCAGTTCTTTACAGTGGAGCTTCAGTACTGATAACAGGCAAGATAAATAACATTACAGGCTCATAATGCAAAGGCTAGAAGGACATTTGAGATTATATTAATTTATAAAATCTTAGGAAGCCTTCTGAAACCAGTGACTTCAAGATGACCAGCAAACATACATCAAACCCTACAGCAAACTCACACACAGTATCTCAGTGGAGAAAAGGGAAAGGAAGTAAAGGAAAATGCAGTAAGGATGATTCCACAGGAGCCCTGCTGCTCCAGTGAACAGTAAAGGCTGAGTTGGATGTGCAATGCAACCAATATTCCAACACTGTTGATCCCACTAGTCATTCCTGGTTTGCTTTCTCATCTTGCCACAGGTTTGATTTTCCAGTAATGTTTTATGTGAGGTGAGCCAAACTGTATTTCCTGCAGCATAACCCCAGCATGGGAACCGTAACTGAACTGTTCACAACCTAAACATGTCTCAAGGACCATTGCTGACCACCGCTGTGTTACATTGCAAACAAAACTGTAGTCTCTCTGTGTTGCAAGCTTACAGGGCTAAATTATTTAATATTCACAAAATACCCCAAGATTAGAGAGCACAAATCAGTGCAGTTCAAGGAGCAGAAAAAAAGATGGACTGCTAGCCTCAAAAATGAGTCTCCTGCACACAAAGTGACTACTCTTTGGTATTATAAACAGGCATTTAAACAGCAAAAAGAGTAGGATTCTGCCCTTAGTTTCATAGGCAGAGCTGAAAATAGGACTGTAGAAACAAACTCTTCCAAAATATCTCTACGTTGAAAGGCAAACGTGCATGATGAGCATCAGCTAGACTAGAATTGATATCTTTTGGCTATTGTTAACTGCACTGTTGGGCTTTCTAAAGAGATTCTTCTGTTTAAAAGTGTAAATTTTGTGTGAATCTCAATGTTAATATTTGTAAACTTGAGAAAAATGGAAACGCTCTCCAAAAGGCTTTCTCCCCTACCACAAAATAAAAATTTGGACATCAACAACTCAAGCATTTGCATTTAAAAATCTATAAATGACCTTTCTGGGAATATCTCCTGGGACCAGTTTTTCTGGTGTTTTGCTTCGCATCGGTTTTGTTCGCTGCAAAGGGATCATGCTTTACAGTAAACACCTCTGAGTGTTTCCTTCAGTTATACTGATTGTTATAATTTTGATAAATTATTTCATATCTTATTTATAAGTATGCATATTACTACCCCAGGGATAATGAGAAATAGAAGACACCAGTGTTACTGATGCAGCTGAACGGTATTGCTGAATAGGTGATGCTTTGTGGTTAACTTTATGTTCCAAAACCCTGCAAGGAGTTGACAGCCTAGGCATATGGCAGGGTTACAGTGTAAAAGGTACTTGGATTAATTTCTTAGATTTTTACCTGAATCTGCCTTGTCCCAGGGGAAGGAAAAAAAAAAAAAAAAGGAAGCTGGATCCTTTTAAAAAGAAACTGTAAATGATATCGCAGCACTACGCAGGGTGTAAATCCCAACCCACTCATATAACAGAACTAGCAAACTTGCAAACTCATTCTCCTCTTTTGTCATGTTTTTCTTAACCAAGCAAATAGTAATAAAGAGTTTGGTGGCATTTAGCACTACCAAACATCCTACATAATTTGCCACCTAGCCGAACACTGCTGCCTCCTAAAGTGAAACTGGATTCATGAGACATCCTCATCACCAGGCCTTGCTTCTCTCCCACAGCTTAAGAGCTTACTGCCAGGGATGGGTGTTTAGAACAAATAAATGTCAGCATGCATTTGGTGGGGTGGCAATAGCTCCACATGCATTTATCTGCTTTTCATTAATTTGTATCACACTCTCCAATTCTATTTACATTAATTTTTATTTTAGATTAAATAAGGATTCATTGATGCATCTTAACGTTATTCAGCACCCACCAACTCACTGACAATTGCACATCAATACATTTTAGTTAAGCATCTGTCTCCTCATTTGCTTCCTTGTCAAATTTGCAATTTATGTCTGCATAACTTTTCACTCTGTAGCTGCACTCTGAATGAAACAGGTAGAAAACACACAGCAAAATGCTACACTTATTCTCCAGAGCAAATATGTAGTGCAAGTTCATGCTGTGAAGATCTGAAAAGTTCTGTAGGGTTACACATAGGTGTGAAAACCATTGTGATGTGTTGTTGAAGCCATAGCCTCAGCTTGGTAATAATTAAATCATTAAAAAGAGAAAAAGAGCAACCTTAAGCCTTTCTATTCAGAAAGAAGGCTTTCGTATCATTGAAAAGGGGAGTTGTTTTAAAAAAAGAGATAGAGAAAATAGAATTTTGTAAGTATTTTATTCTGAAGTAGAATATTATTGTTAAAACATCTTTTCTTTGTATCTCCCCCAACTCACCCCCCTCCACTGCTCCTTTCCCAGAAGAAATCAGGCTTTTTCTCAAGTTTATATCAAGCAAAAAATATTTTATTGTGGCAGCTGAAAAGCTGACTATCAAAATCCTTAATATTTTATAGAAAATAATATTATATTTATTTTTAAGTGCATTCTACCTTCAACACAAATGCATCCTCACAACAAATCTATTGCGTTGTCCTGACATAGTTACTGCAAAGGTTTTTCCTTTGCTTTCCCAAGGGCCCAATTGATTTATCTGCCAGAAGCCTAAAGCCCCAAAATAAGATCGCTTTGAGTTTACAGAGGTCATTTTTCATTGTCTAAATAAAAATTTCTAAACAAAAATCTCTCATCCTGTTAACCGCAGGGTCCTTATCTCCCCAGAGGCTACAGAAACCTAAGAGAAGCCATTTCAATTCTTTTATGAAGAAAGATAAAAGCAAGTTTTCGATTAGAAAGCCAAGAAAAGCCTTCTTATTAAATGGTGGTAACAGTAACTAGTCGAAAAGGCAAAACCGTTCAAGGAAGGGGAGAAAAGGGAAATCATTATGCATGAAGCAAACACTATACATGAGGCTGCCAAGGCAATCTGAGGGAGTGACATTCGGGAAGAGAAGGGAAGTTCACAAGCCTTTATAACTAGTTATAGTTCATTCCCATCTATTTAAAAAACCTGTTTTATCAGGCATGTTTTCTTAATTGTGTGTCCATAGCTTTATCAACCAATATTAAATGCATGTAAGAGTAATTATGTATTCAGGCCCACTTTCTCTTGATCTGCCATCATTCAAAGCACTTACACAGGGCTGGCTGGGTTTTGAGATGGCATGTGATTCCGGCCCTGGAATAGTAGATTCTGCAGTGCTAAGCTAAAAGTGAAATTATTAGAAGTTACTTCTTATTCCAAGTTATGATAAAGTGAGATAAACAGAGAAGTTAGTGGTGATGCACTGGGAAATTATCCAGACCTTGTGAAAGAGAAAGGTTTTTGGTGTTTGGAAAAATTCTTAGCATATATGACTGAAGTACCCTATTAGTGTTTTCCTTTCTCCTTCCTATTTAAGAGAAGAGAAATGATACAGCGTTTAGGACACTATGTAATTCTTTAGGATGCCAGATGTAAATATCTAACCTACCATTTAAAATGTCATGTTGAAAAATCTACCTATAATTCCTTATGAGGGAAAAAAAAAATCAAACATGAAAAGAGGAAAGATACTGAGGGCTGTTTCCCTTTTATGAGGTTAAGCATTCAGAACCCTCTGACTCTCACTGTTTAGGATTTTCTTCTGCACTAAGTTATATCCCTAAACGTCTAGGTGAAATTCATACAGACACAAGGATGATATATTCACATCCCTATCCCGCACTACAAAAATCCAGTACTCGGATTTACTTGTGATTGTCACCAGTAAAACAAGCCAGCTAACACTGGCTGCAGTCATGGCATACTGATAAACAGCAGTTTTCCTTAATCACCTATATATATCCTGAAAACAATTTAGAAAATAACCAGAAATGGATTTCTCCAGCCCTTCCCAGTTGTGCCCAGCACATCCTTGAATATGATGCCTGTTTAAAATGGTGAGAATAGTTTGGCCTATCTTACATGACAACGGTGCTTCCCTGCCCTCACACATAATTCAACAGAACCAAAATGGAACAATATTTCCCTTTCCCTGCTCCCTTCCCCTGCATATCTATGATAACAAGTCATTTTTGTGCCTTAAGTTTGTATTTTCAACTACATTTATGCTCTTGAACAGAGAAAGAAAAATTTGGTTTACCCATTTCAAATCAAGAAGAAAATCTTACGTTGCTAAAGGCGGCACATCTCTTTGACTTCAGTGAGGTCAGGATTTTACCTCTAGAATGCAGCTTTGTGATGTTAATAACTTTAGCAGACAGAGTTTAATTTATGCAGCCATCTTTTTTACCTGTATTTTACTTTTATATGTTTCTATACTTACAATAGAGATATCCATCTCCAATTTTTTTAAAAAGCGGTAAAAATACATTCCATCTAAACCACAATTTGCCATGCTTACTTCATTACTTTTCATATTTAAATGTATCATTCTTGCAAAGAACAGTCCTACTGTTCAGCAAAGTCCTGATCAAACCCCTAGTGCAGTCAGTGGAGCACCCTCTTTGACTGCAGAAGGAGCTGGATCAGGCCTTAAGCATGGGGCTCTTTAACATGTCTTTTTCTCATGTACTCAGCTAGTCGTTCAACTAGATGTTACTGAGGAATGTATAAGCGTTGCAGCTAATGCACATGTCTCATTTTGGCAAGTAGATTTCTGAAATTTGATTTTGTATGGGGAAAACATTCTGGTTCCCAAGTGCACCTTGTGCAAGTATAAATAATATTTTAATATTTTTTTGATGTTGCTATTACTTCAAAGCTCTTTGAATGTCTTGCATCCCTTGTATATGTTTGGAATTTGAAAAGTTAAAGCTGAGTGGTTTAATGTTATAGCCAAATTTATCATGAATTATGAGAAGAATTAGAGTTTTGGAACATCTGTCTTTTATTTTAGCCTTAAAGAAGTTTTCTTCTTATCAAAGAGAGACTAGAAGAAAAGTTAATCACACAAAAAATCAGAAAATTTCATTTTAAAAGTTTCTTCAGTCTAAAAAAAGGCTTTGTGGGATCTTATTTTTGGAAGTCAAAGACAGGCAAATAGAAAATAAGTATCACATTTATAAGGACAACTACTGTGAGGACAGCTAGTCATCAGAATAGCAACAAACACTGCCAAAACTAACATCAAGATTGATTGCCTTTCTGAAAGGTATAGCCCTATCACTATGGAGTTACTGAATGTGAGGCAGGGATTAATACCAGGATGTCCTTATGGGCTCTGCTAAATAGGAGGTCTAACAAGACAATCCAATAGCCCATTCTGGCTTGAAAAACCCCTAAATCCATGAAACCCAGGAACACTTTCTGTGGGAACACATTTGCTACAGCTGCTGTGATTCACCCTCCTTGTTACTCTCTGGGGCTCCCTGCCAAACACAGGAAAATAAGGTTTTAAGCCCAGAAGGATTTCTACAGTAATACAAGATATTGATCCCTGTGTTGTTTTCAGCAGCAGCTTGTTTCTCTGTCCAGGATCCTTAGAATCCCAGTGTTCCCAGCAGGTTAATGCTGAGTAACTGCAAGATGTTATGAAAACATGGCACATATTTTACTCTATGTTGTTCTGTTATCCAGAAACAAGAGAGACATCGGTGTAGATTCCAGCCAGTGTTTATGAAAATCTGGCTGTGTACTGAAATGCCAATGGTAGCTTACAGCCAGTGGCATCTATTCTGTAGCAACAGCCTAGACAGGGATGTTCCACCTTCAGAAGGCCATGAACTGAATGCAAGCATGGAAGATAGGACTTATACTTGGAAAACTACACCAACACAAATAGACACATATCAGTATGATGGGCATCTTAGAGCTATAGAAAACTGAGGAAAATTCAACTCTGCCATTTTCATTGAAAATGTTGGGCTCCTTTCTTCTTTCCTTGGGTCAGTCATTTATCCTGTTCACTGCTTCAAGATATCTCTGGGTCTTTTCGGGAACAAACTTAGGCCCAATAATAACATAGCTCCTTACAACAACAAATATTATATTACCCATTGCAATGACAGCATCAGAGGGATTTTAGGTGTTTGGTTTTTTGATGCTTTTTTCTTTTTTTTAATCACTTCCAGGAATTTTTTCCTGATTTTTACTTATTTTGAGTGCAGTTGAGTGTCCCACCAAATGAAAATTTCCTGAGCACCAGTAAATAGACTTATCCACAGTTATTCAGAGCTGTGTAGCTTGCTTCAGATCCTCTGTGGGTGGGACCAATACAAAATGGGTTGAAGATTACATTACTTCCAGATAAACCACAGCACCAATGTACCTCTTGCAGAGTTGTTACTATCTGACAGAAACATAGTAATTTCCAGACTTGGCAATTTTTAGCTGACAAGTTTGATCCACCCTTTTGTGCCATCAACACTCTTGGTTACCTTTCCTTATTCACAGCTGAAAGGCTTAGGAGCTCATAGACATTTGGAAAAGGTACTGCAAAATATCATTGCAGAGACGCGCTCTGATTGGTAGTCTGAAAAGTCCCCCCTAGGGAATGGTCATGGAGGAGGCATGACAAAACTGTGCTCCCAGTCCTCCATGCAGTACCTTTGCTTCAATCTGACAGAACACATACTGATGTTGGGGCTGGGGGAGATATGCTCAGTGTTCAGCTAAAGGCTGCCTCTGGAAAGCCTATGTAACTTTTGTCATATAGGTTTTCCAACAGCTGCAGCAATACAACTGAACTCCAAAAACTGATCGTGTAAGAGACAACCACTGTATGCATTACCAGAGCAAATAAAGACTGTAGGCACTGGCCTATATGTGTGCTTATCTTACTATTGGGGCAGAATACCAACCCACAGAATGGAGCTTCCTATTTTGCATATTTTAGAAATGTCTATACTATGACTTTTCAGTGTTCTTTTGAGTTCTAGCTTTTAAAAAAGTCAAAAAAGAAAGGGTGGAGGGAGTTGTGTTTGTTACAATAAAAGCATTTCTCTGCGATACTGTGGCACTGTGCCTTAATTCTTTTAGTTTTCTCAGATGCTTGACCATCTCTTGCTCACTGTCGTGTTCAGGATAAAACACACACCAGGCTTAGAAAAGAGTTTCCCTTCTGGTCAGTTCAGGAAGAGACTGGAGCCCTTTTTCTGCTGGAAGAGCTGGGGGGGATCAGATGACCCTCTGCAAATTCAAGTCTTTCCTAATACATTTCCACTCACAACACAGACCTCAGGTGCTGGTAACATCCTGATCTCTCCTCCTCTCACCAGAGAAAACAGAAGTTGTGTCCCATGAGGAATTAACCTAACCAAAGTCCCTGGGCTGGGAATAATGTTTTACTGGTGCAACAGATACAGCTTGTGGTTTATAGGGTATCAGATGAGACAACTTGAATGCCTTACGAAACTACGCAACTTGTTGGTATTTAAAAATCGTAGATATATTATCAAACATCTGTTATGCTACACATCATAACATTTATTGTAACATACCATACAATATGCTGCACTATGTTAGTGATAATAATAACTATGATAATTACACATACAGAAAAGGATGTGCGACTCAGAAGCATTAAGTATAACCAAAATATAAATCTGACAGTGTGTTCTCATTTATAATGTAAAACCCTACATGAAAGAAAAACACAAACAGCACAAGATATCTGAATTGCAGCTCCGATTGAGATCCAAACAAACTAAAGTTAGGTGTAAGGGCAGTGTGTACCCAGGACCATAAATAAATAAAAGGAAGCAAGAAAATAGCCTCTTTT
Organism: Myiopsitta monachus; assembly: GCA_017639245.1. NCBI lineage: Eukaryota > Metazoa > Chordata > Aves > Psittaciformes > Psittacidae > Myiopsitta > Myiopsitta monachus. Next base: position 48,825,854 of record CM029922.1, read on the forward strand.
TACATCCAGACAGTCCAGAGAATAATAATGTGCTAGTTTTTCAAATCCAAGTAGCTATTGAAGATTGTAATGATTTCAGTCTAAAAAGCAATGCTGGAAAGCCTCTTCAGAGATTGCAAGCTCCCACTGTGCAGAAACATTGTGTCACTGCACATGGGTGTAATGGAGACAGACAAAAGAAATACTTCAAGGAAAGACGTGGGGGAGCACTGGATGATGTACTCTCCCAGAAAACCTAGTTACAGTTTTACTAGTGACATTAAAAAAAGAAAAGGGGAGGGGGGGCAGAGGGGTGGAGGAAAAGACGACAGGATGGAGGGGAAAATGGTCAAGTCATTTTGTGCCCTAATCTGAAAACACCATCTCAAAAATCTGATTATATTACAAAAGGAAAAGCTTAAGGTATCTTTTTCTATCATCAAAAATGGTACTATCAATTTTCTGTGAAAAAGTACCACAGCATGGTTTGAGGTTTTCCACACACCCTACAGACCCTACAGGTCTGATCCCTCCAGACTTCTCTATTGACCTTTCCATGCAGAAAGAAATTGAGAAGCACCACAAGGGCTGTGTTAATCATTCTTAAACTTGTGTGCTTGCAGCTTGTTTCACTCTGTATGTTTAACTTGCCTTAAAAGAAAAAAAATCAGCACAGGTTGTTACACAAATAAAAGACACACTAATTAAGGTGAAATTACTCAGGACTACTTCAGTTTATATAAAGATTTAAGCCTGGATTATCATTTAAAGATGGTGAACATTGTATAAAGTATCAATAGTAATTACATTTTATTTACTTCCAAGGGCTGAGCCTGTATAATATTTATGAGGTGGAGAAAAATATTGTACTTTCAGGTAATTATGTTTTCCAGGAAAAAGTTTTCCAGGCTTCTTGTTTTTTCTTAGGGAAACCAACCCACACAATAAAACCATTCAACCCCATGTTTTAAAGTATGATACTGAGAAAAATCTTGGCATTTATATTAGAGGTCAAAAGGATGAAAACACAATTTTTAAGTCTTTTGGGGTTTTTTTTGTTGGGTTTTTTTTTTTTTTTATGCATCTACTTATATAGGAGTTGAAGCATTGACTGAGAGGAGTGGAAAGAGAAACTCAAGATCCCTCTTCCCTATAGAAGGACATTCTTTATTCTGATAAATTCAAGTGACAAAGACTGAGCTCTAGGCAATGGTTAGGCACCAGGGAAAAATACATTAAGCACCTTCTTTCCATACTGGATAGAGTCATTTCCAACTCTAATGTTTTACTGTTTGATGTCTTACTGATGAGTGCAGTCAAAGCCTTTGTGTTTCTTGATGCTTTTCAGTCAATGCTCTTCTCAAGTAGGGTCCTGCCAGAATGGAGAAGTAATTTTAGAAATAGCCACCCAGAAGTTCCCAAGGGAGCCAGCCAGGTTATTGCCGCTATCTTGATTCCCAAGCCCAGTGTCCACATTTTGCTCTTGGCAAGTGCCAGCGACAAACCCTGCAGAGAGCAAAGTTCCTGGGCATCAGTTGGTCACACAGGCAGTGGCTGGGTTGGAGGGTGGAGGAGAACCTCTCTGTACATCTTTGCTGCTGAAGCATGAAAAGAACCAGCAGTAATTCTGACTGATTGACATTTGTTGAACATAAAAGTGAGGGGGAGAAATTTCTTCAAAGATCTTCTTTTCAGCCCTTTGTCACTTATAGCTTCTACTTCCCCTCAGACATTTGCATCCATGTAGTGGTTCTCTTCACTTCTAATTATACTTCATTGAGAAGACCATGGTGCACAGCTCAGCAGCAATACGGCATCCAGATTGCATGCAAAATATCACTTACAAAAGATGTTAGAAATTTAAAAATAGAACAAGAAAAACAGAGAAATGATCCTGTGCAAACAAATATAGTGCAGTCATAGTTCCCCAGTAAGGCATATATGTGAAAATCTTCAGGTGCAGAAATATTCCTTTTCAAACCCATGCTAAAACTGGAAGCTCTCTTTGGTGATTCACGGCTTTCACTTTCTTGCCTGATGTTTCTTCTACACAAAAAGAGAGCCCAGCCTTTCAAACACTTTTTCCCTTTAGTATTTCAACAAATACCCAGCTGGGTGCAGAACCCAGAGCAATCACCACATTTATCAGTACTTGTGAGATCAGATGTCTCTAACCTAACTGTAACTAGGATTTTTTCTTGATTGTAGGCTCTAATAATCACTATAAAATTTGGTGCATAAGTAAATAATTGTAATCCTAACACTATTAGGAGATCTGAGATGTAATGCACAAAGGAATCCATTCTAGTAATGCATGTTTGACTTCGTTTTCTTAGGATTCAAAAATAAATAAAAAGATGAGAAAAGCAGAAAGAAAAACATTAAAAAATAGCAGGATGTTGCTGCCACTGATGTCTATGGCAACTGGCAGAAATCCCATGCATTTCAATGGCAGTAAGATTTTCAATTTTTAGTACTTGTGCCCTACATATCTTTCGCCTTCAGCTCTTCTCGACAGCATTGACTACATGATGTTCTGAAATATGAACCTCCAAAATACAGTCTTGGCCTGTTGGAAAGGTTTACTCTTTTTTTTTTTTTTTTTTTTTTTAACTCGTGCTCAAATTTCAAACATGGGCATAGGGATTATATTTTTATTTTACTACATAAGGGGACTGAACAAGTCTTGATGCTGACAGAACACTTTATGTGATATTTAACAACAAAGAATGAAACTCTGCCAGCCCAGAATTCACAAGAGCAGGAGTTGGCTAAATTCATGGCATGGTGTGGGAAAATTACCTCAACACTGTCTACTTCTGCAGATTTTTCGTTATGCTGACACTTCTGATGCCCTGAAAGTTGCTGTGCTCACATCCTCTGCTACTGGTGTCAAAGAACACTCTCAGTCTTCACATGCCAAGATGAGGAAAACCTACTGCAATGCCCAAAAGACTTAACTCCTGTCAAATATATTCATTTAACACAAGAAGTCTGGTCTATGGCTCTTAAGTCTTAAAGTGATGGCATGAAGGAGGAAGGAAGAAAAAAACAGGCAGTAACTTTAAAACAAAATCTGCTATTAATAGGTATAGCCACTCCTGTTCATTGTAGGAGACAGAGACAAAAAAGTGTTAGCTGCAAATGCAGAATTAGATTTTTAAATTAGTACAGTAGACAAAGGATTGTACGCACTCCTATTGAAAAGCAGGAAAAATATTTCCCTCATGTAAAAAGAGCCTACTTGATCATACTTTTGAAGATAAAGCTCTTCTTGTGTCCAGACCACTCTCATCACTTGGGTTACTTTCAGACATTAGTGAAGATTTAGAATTGTTAAGTTCTGCATGAAGAAAAATCAAAAATAAATTTGATCAGCAATTCGGGGTGCAGGCTTGTTGTAGTTTAAACCCAGCCCATAACTCAGCACCATGCAGCAGCTCACTTACCCTCCCGCCTTTTCCGTCCCCAGGCGGCATGGGGAGGAGAATCAAAGAAATGAAAACCCCATGGGTTGAGATGAGAAGAGTTTAAAAGCTAAAGTATAATATAATATTACTAATGATAATAATGATAGGGGAAATAACAAGGGGAGACAATAAACTAAAAGGGAAAAGGTTAATAAAAACAATAAACACAAGTGATGAACCACAATAAAAAAAGGATGGGCAGGCGACAGCCCTCGGACACCTCTCCTACCTACTTCACGTAATTGGTCAAAAGGAGAGTGTCAAGAAATGCGATGTGTAAGAAAAAAACTTAGCAACATCTGCAAGGCAGGTGAGATTATCTCTCTATCTATCCCAGGAAATGTCATCTGAAGGTTTCCATGTACTTGAGTGCTCATGCTGGAGAAAAGTGGACCAGCTGGAGCGCAGTGGGAATCGTCAGCCTGCAAGAAAAGTCTGAAGGAACCGGGCTTATTTAACCTCTAACCAGTCAAAGAGAAAGGAGGCATTTTTGCACTGGCTGCAGTATGGAAGAGAATAAAATATTTACCAGGTCCATTTTGTGTAAAAGGGGAAACAATAGATTCAGATTTATGCAAGGAAAAGTAGTTGTAATGAAGCACTGGACTACATACCCTGGGCAGCAGTGAAATTTCACCCACTGAGGGTCTTTCAGAGTACTTAGGACAAACATGAATGATGTAGGTATACTTTGATCCTGCACTGGAACCATAAAATCTGGAACCACAGAAAAAAAGAAAAATCACTTTCAGCTTTTTTATTTTTCAATCATTTATTCTTAGGGTGAAACATAGAAAAGTTTCAGTGGTCAGGATGGACTGAGGGAGCTGTTTCTCTCTCATTCCTGCCTATTCCCCTTCTTATCCATTTTCTTTCCCATAAAGTATCCCGGAAAAGGAACCATTCCTTTCCAAAACAACATAAAGTTCAGGTAAACTACGAACTGGGTCTGAATTGTGCTTGCTACCATAAGAACAAGACTTTACAAATATGATTTTTGTAAAATATCTACATTTTTAGATATCTGCCAATACAAGTGTAAACGGAAACTGCTGATTTTTTTCCCCTACACTTTGTTGTCAGAACAGTGCAACCGAGTAGCTGGTGCAAAAGAGAGCTTTATGGGGATTGCCATTAATGTCAGGACACACTCAAAGCTTTTCTGTTTGCTTGGAGACTATCAGTATTTCCCAAATAATTTTATGAGTAGTGAAGGTATTTCTACTGAAAAAGGATTTTCCAGAACACATCACAAACTTTTTTATTAATCCTAAGATTCACAGTAAACTTGCAGGAACTTTTCAAACAAGACCATGAGAAGATACAATGAGAAGTGTAAGAGGAAAAGACAAGAAAATTAAGAAAGAGACACTCAGAATATATTTTTGGAAGTATGTAACTGAAATCTCCAAGACAAAGCATCTGAGATTTGCATCAATTGCAAGGTAGATTTATAGAGCAGATGCAAAATCAAACACTAAGATATACTTGTCATACTTCTCACTAAAACATGAACTTCCCATTTAGGCCACAATCACAATTTAATATCTGAGATGAAGACACACAGAACAATCCCGATCCTTATGAGGGACTGTGCTGCTGACTTTTGCCCATCTTGCATTTCACAGTACTTCAGTATGTTTGGTTTTCTGCATACTCTTTAGAATACAGCAAAGGGAGTCAATACGGCAAAAGGAATGCAATATTTCCTGGCATCATCTGTTTATCTAACACAAAACTAGAAACATTTTGAAGGCAAAACCAACAATTCAGAGAGAGCAGAGTCTGGCCACTGTTTAGGCACTGGCTATGTTTGTTGGTTCCTTAATTCATTAGGAATCTCAGTCTCCAAATCCTGTCTCTGTGCACAATATGGTTTTGTGCTTCTGCTGTGCTATGTTGCTGTTCTGGGGGGTTTTTTCCTCCTCTTGTATTTGTTCTGAACACTGAAGCATTTTTTAAAATACAGAAAAGAGCATACAAACATGCAACTAAGCCCAAAAAATCAAGCATGGCACAGTAGGAAAAGAAAGCTTCTGGGGAGAGAAAGCAAAGCTGCATGACAGATGGAAAAGTCTCAATGGATGAATGGTACTACTACAAATAAGTAGCAGGCAGCCAGAGGGAATCAAATAATGATTATAGAAGAAAAATGAGGGTTAAAAACATGGGGTAAAAAACCTTCAGCACTGGCAGAAAATTCTAGAGTAGCAATGTACAATTTTTTTTGTTTTTTAAGGGAGATTGCATTATATGCTTGCCACAAACAGGGAAATTGGTAAAGGCAAAGAAGCTAGACAGCTGACAAGTGATCCAGTGTGGACAGCATAAAAAGCTCAACATGTCCTTGGAGAGGAAGGAATGTACTCAAGGATTCGGTCTGGCATGCCCCCAAACCTGAACAGATTACTTTCTGACGATCAATACCTGTAACCACCAGAGGCCTGTTGCAGAGTTTAAAAAAAATAAACAAAAGAAGAAAAAATTCCGCTTCAAAGAGACCTGGTCCCAAGCTCACGTTTTATTTTTGCCACTGGGTGCTGAGGCAAGAGCTTTGGACAAGGCTCGTTTTTCATCTCTTTATAGGGCTGTGGATTGAATATGAAGTGTCGCTGCATGTTCTCAGGGCTTTGCTCCATCAGTTTCCTGTCCTAGAGAGGAACATGCTCAGGATGACATTCGTCTCTTTTGACCAGATCTTTCACAACAGCCTGCTTAATATCTCCATTAATATCCATGACTCTTTATCCACCTGTAAAGGTAAAAAAATAAAATACCTATTGTTTTCTTCATTTAAGTCCCTTTTTTCTTTGGAGAGATAGGAAAGTCAAAAAGGTTCCTTGTTTTATTTGAAATGCCACTGATCAACTGTTATATTCAAATACAGCTATGCTATTTCACAAAAGCACAGTAGACACATTTTCATATACTGTAGTATACCTCAATAGAAATTAAACCAAAGATTTTTCCCCGTAATATAATTTGATCACAAAAAAATGTTAAAAAAATGGTTTTAGTTATTATTATGGGTGCAAAGCAATACTTCAAGCAGGTTTCTGCAGTCACAGAGACTTCTGTACAATGTGACGTCTCCTATTACAATTCTGCTTTTTTCTCTCACGCATTTTAGCTTCATTTGCTTTTGTCTTTCTGCCATTCATTTTTCAAATACTGAAAGGCAGTGCACACTTTCCAGAGAGCTGATGAGATTTATTTTTTTGCCATTCTAACACATGTTGCTGAAAATGACCTATCTGAATAAGGAAAAACAAGACAGAGAGGATCAGAAAATCTAAGCAGCTTTTTAAGGAAACAGACAAAAAGAAAACAAAAACAAAACAAAAAACCCCCAACAAACAAATAAAAGAAAAAATAAAGCAAACCCAAAGAAAGAATGAACTGTATTATTAATAGCAAACTCCAGGATGATGGATGAAAAGAACAACAATATCCTTTAATCATAAAGCACTAACATTCCAGCAGTGCTGGTAAGTGAGTAGAGCAGCGAAACCATTTGAGACTTAAACAGATGGATTAGGAAAAGTTCCACTATGGGTTCCTGGACAGATTTCCAAACAGTAGCCTGATTAACGGATGCACAAAAAAGCAAGTGATTCTTCCAATCAATAAGCTTTTATGGAAGCACATTCAAGTTATAATATTTAAACACAGCAGACAAGTGGGGAATCAGGAATTCCTCATGCTGCGCTAACAAAGCAGTAAGTTTTACATGAATCTGGAGATCTTTTTTCTTTTTTTTTCCCTAGTAACTCTCACAGAGGTTTTATAGCTAATGTTTGCACCACATATGCATCAATATATTAACAGCTTCTGAAGGTTTTGTGAAAATGATGTTCCCAGTCAAAAGGCTGTTATTTTTTTACAAATATTTTTTTAGATAGTGTTTTAGGGAGAAGTTAACTAGATTTTTCAGGATGGAAACCACACATAAGAATTAATCATTGATTAACTTTCCTATTGAGCACACTTTCCACAAGTAATTAGAGAGGGAGTATAATCAAAACCCCAAGTCGTAGGGGCTCATACCCTTCCGCATAAATAACATGCTTTTCCTAGGTGTTTTTCCATGTAAAATGGTAATGGTTTTATATAGATATTTTTATACATCTTAATTTAAAAGTATTTTTTAACATCATTTAAAGAAGGCTACAGTTTTTAGGGAATTACTGGTAATGAATTCTATGTCTCTTTTTTTCTGTGCTCACAACTGCAGACATAAGTATGATATTTTATAAAGTTCTCTAAAAGTGATCCAAAATAAATCTTTATATGACATTATTATTATAAAGTCTAATTTTTTGTAATGTTGCAGGGACAGGGAAAATTTCAGACACTTATATGATATGTCCAGCTGGAGACCAGTAACGAGTAGTGTCCCTGAGGGATTGCTGTTGGGACTGGTCTTGTTCAACATCTTTGTTGGTGACAGGGACAGTGGGATTGAGTGTGCCCTCAGCAAGTTTGCCAATGACACCAAGCTGTGTGGTTCGGTTGATATGCTGGAGGGAAGGAATGCCATCCAGAGGGACCTTGACACGCTTGTGAGGTGGGCTGATGCCAACCTGATGAAGTTTAACCATGCCAAGTGCAAGGTCCTACACCTGGGTCAGAGCAATCTCAGGCACAGCTACAGGTTGGGCAGAGAAGAAATTCAGAGCAGCCCTGCCCAGAAGGACTTGGGGGTGTTGATTGATGAGAAAATGAACATGAGCTGGCAGTGTGCATTTGCAACTCAGAAAGCCAACCATATCCTGGGCTGCATCAAAAGGAATTGTGACCAGCAGGTTGGGGAGGTGATCCTGCCCCTCTACTCTGCTCTTGTGAGACCTCACTTGGAGTATTGTGTGCAGTTCTGGTGTCCTCAACATCAAAAGGACATGGAACTGTTGGAACAAGTCCAGAGGAGGGCCACAAGGATGATCAGGGGACTGGAGCACCTCCCGTATGAAGATAGGATGAGAAAGTTGGGGCTGTTCATCCTGGAGAAGAGAAAGGCTGCATGGAGACCTCCTAGCAGCCTTCCAGTATCTGATGGGGGACTATAGGGATGCTGGGGAGGGGCTCTTCATGACGGGCTGTAGTGATAGGACAAGGGGTAATGGGCTCAAACTTAAACAGGGGAAGTTTAGATTGGATATAAGGAAGAAGTTTTTTACTGTCAAGGTGGTGAGGCCCTGGAATGGGTTGCCCAGGAAGTTGCGAATGCTTCATCCCTGCAGGTGTTCAAGGCCAGGCTGGACATAGCCTTGGGTGGCATGATGTAGTGGGAGGTGACCCTGCCCATGGCAGGGGTGTTGGAACTAGATGATCTTAAGGTCCTTTCCAACCCTAACTATTCAATGATTCTATGATTCTATGATACTTGGACTTCTGGACCATGCTCTCTAGTACTCCATTAATACCAGAATCAAGAGAGATGCAGGTCTATACTGATTAGCTACCTAGATTTCCCTTTCCAGCTGAGATCTGGCTACAAGATAGTTGACCTTAAACCTGACACTTACCGAGACAGGAATTTTGCTTCTTTTGCATCAAGTAATATTCTTTAGGAAACACTTCTATAACAGTTTTGAATTTTCACATTTCTAAATCATTAGTAGGTTTTCAGAAGTAGTCCAAGTAAGATGAACAAGGAAGCAGAAGACAGCCAAGGTAGTCAGAAGGTACATAGTAAAAACACTTTATTATATGACTTTGTGATACCACAGGATTCTTTGTGGCGGTCACAAAATTAAATCACCTGTTTTGAAAAAAGAGAAAATGGAAAAATACATTTAACTTACACAAAGCAGAACAAGCAGAGTATTGTGGGAGTATGCATGGAATATGAATCTCTGCTTAGCTTGGGTAACACATGAACTCAAATGGAGTTTCAAGCAGTTAATAAGGAAAATTATTAGTTCAGGATCAACACACATATTTGAAGAATACATCCTTAGAGCCTCATAAATCAGCCAGATCAAAACAGCTTTTAACAGGACTAATGAAAGACACACCTGGAATTTATGGAGTATGCTGCTACCAGATTTGCACTGCTTTCCATGTTGCAAAGTTGCTCCTGGGAGCAAATTTTTTTTACTACAAATTTTCATGAGGAAATATCTCACTATCAACATTTTTTTTTAAATTACCAAGGAAATTAGTCAGATTTTCTTCAAGGTTCATGCTTTTTTCAGGCAAAAAAGCACCCCTAATATTTGATGAAGTAAGAAAGAACTTTTCAGGTTTTAAAGCTATTGCAGAATCAAATGTCTCTTTTAGTTATAAGTGTCCTGCATTTTGCTGGTGTACAAAGTAGTCATTACATGTGTAGTATTTGTCACTGGTTTCTTGCTTGCTAGAGACCAGTTTGCAATTGCCTGCTGTGGTGTCTCAAGGACTTCACGCTGTCCTGGAGTATTAGACTGCTGTGGTTCTGGAACTGCACCTCTTTCTATCAGGGAGTTTGGTTTCCACAACCTAGAGTTACTGGCCTTCCTGGCTCATCTTTAAATTGCCCAGCTGAGTGCAGCTTAGTACCTGTGTAGGTCTGAATATATGTATATATTTGCCTTGAGGTTTGCAATGGAAATGTTCTTCATAAATTGAAAAAGGATATTAGGGTACAAAATGCCTACAGCCCCAAAAGAGTAATATATCTTTTAGTCTACTACAAGAACAGTGTCTTTCAGTCCCTGGGGCATGAACCTCACAGGATGAAATGTCGTTGTCAGCATGACTAAACAGTTGACGAAAGAATATAGTAAACAGTATTTGATAAAAACCCTTCAAGGTAGCAAAGACTGATCCTTCTAGGTTTCTGAAAGGGTTCTTCACCTTTCTCAGACTAAACCTGTCCACATTCCAGTTTTTACTCCAAAGTCTTTCTTCTGTTTCTCTTCCCTAGTCTGAACTTCAGACTCAGGCCAGGTTTTCACTAACTCAATCCCCACCATCAGCGTACGCAGTATGTAGTGTTTGGAGCAATGGAAGCATAAATTCTCTCTGCTTTTTCTAGTTATTCAAATTCTGTGACATTTTGTGACGATCTGAGGGCATGTTTACAAGCAGTAAAAATACACTGATGTCATGAATAGACTACAACCCAGATGCTATGATTCAACTTCAACTGCCAATTACTGCTATTTTGAATGCAAACAAGTTTGAAAGTAAAAACATTAAGTTAAGAACAGAAAATACATTAAGCAGAATATTTTGAAGCATTATCCTATTTCTATTTTAAGTGGCACTATGTATTCCAGAAAGGAAAAGATGTCTTACGCACAATTAAAACAGTAAAGAGTATCATGCTCTGTGTAGCTCCTAGGAGTTCAGTCCCCCACAGTTAGCTGTGGGATGCTTCACACTGCCACAGTAGGGCAGTTCAACGTTTCAACCTCTTACTGTAAAAATTAACCTGTTTTTTCTAATGCATTTTGAACTGTATTCACAGAAGCCCACATTGCATGAAATTCACAGGCTCCCACAGAGATAAAATAGTTCTCCCTTTTGGTGCACCACTGAGGAACGAAAAAAATAGTTGAACACATGAGGAAAAAAAAAATAAATTTCCTTGGGGGCCACAGTGTCTTTGTCTCACAAGAAAGAAGAAAATAGATGTTCATATATTTGTACAACTACATAAAATTTCTGTGTACTATACTAAGTAGTTAAATAGTCTACATTCTGGAGTACACTGAATCTCAAACTTACCTAATTATTATACTTCCTGTCTATTTCAAATGTAGAAGAACAGTGCATTAATTTCATTCGCTGAGTAACTAATAGCAGTTGTTACTTCTATTTACTGTGAAAACAAATACCAGCACGTGCAAGAAGCATATAATTTTTTGTGATCTATAGACATATGAGCATGTATCTAAATGCAGATGAACTTCAATGCAGATGTATGTGCTCACTGCAAAGAAATTTCATCATTGCCACCTTTATCTTGTTATCTGACTTCAGCAGGGAGTTTAGCTGGGTGGAGTCCTATATCAGTGGTATAATGCTTACATAGAAAGGTTGGATGTACTTGAACCTGAAACAACTGCAGGACAAGGTTTTTCATTAAATCCTTGATAATTAGCCCTAAAATGACACTGGTGACCTTGGAGACAGAACTAGGACTTTTTTTCACCAGGACTATAAAAATACAAATCTGTTACAGTCCTGATGTGCATATATATGCAGATCTCAACCCTTTGCCCTGCTTTACTGTGTTCTGAGTTATTTTTAGGAACAGTTTAAAGATGTTGCAGCAGTAAGACCAGATACAGTACATTTCATCTTAAACCATACCTGTATACTTGAATATATGGGAGAGGCATTGAATGACATTTTTAAAAACAGCACAACAAACTTATCTGAAGTCAAATAAAGGATATGCATGTTCATGACTGGATGTGGTGAATTTCTTTTTTTGGTGGTGTTTGCTTTAACAACACACCATTCCTGCCTATACACCTTTGAGTGAAAACAGTTTTATTAGATGTTGCAGCAGCCTTCAGATTCTATCCCATAAACAAACAAGATATAACTTGGTGCCAAAACATTTGTATGGGTACTGAACAATCATCATTAAAACAGTCAACATTAAGCATTCAGAAATGATTAACATTCAGAAGCATTTAGGTAGATACAGACTTTCCATTGTCTAAAACAGAAGAGAGGTTTTATTACTGGTTTTCATCTGCCTACAGGTTTGGTTTTGACTTGTTGTTTGGCGGGTATATTTTTTTTCTCTTTAATGAAATTACTGTGCTTATACACACTTATGTTTGAAAAAAGAATATTTGGATACTTTGGATTGGAAATGCTGAAGAGCTCTTAAACCATTGGTATTAAATATGACCCTGAATTAAGGATAAATATAAATGACAACCCAAGTTAGATACTACATCTATATGCAGCATGCATTTTAGTATATGCACCTTATATAGGAGAGTAATCTTGCTTTTGTCCATGCAAATGTTCTCGTAGCAAACGTAGGGAACACTGTGCTGTGATATGTAGGTCATATGGTGAAAGACTGTAAGGTTTAGCCACTTGATGCATTTGCAGGTGTGAAACATCTCAAAAGCTCCATTCTGATTAGGTAAATTTCAAATTCTGTGACAAGCATTAACATGCCCTGTGCAGGATTGGGTGTTGAACACGCAAAGATATTTATGAATTCCACTTCATGCTCTTAATATTAGGGTAATCAGTTTGCTCTTTCCTTTTCATTTGTCATATTTATTTCATGTAGCTCAAGAGATTGTTATTTCAAAGTACCTCTGTTTCCTTGGCTTAAGAAAAAAAGGAAATTATGCTTTCCACTCATAGGAAATTTGTTCACTGGCCGCTGAGTTCACTAGAATCTCTACATCATGAGGTCCAAGGCAACAGAGGGCCAAGGATGATTTTTTTATTTTGCTTATTTTTTCTATAAGCTTCTGGTTTTCATAATCTTCATTTTTTTATTTTTGCACCAAAATCAACCTTAATTCAGAGGACAGATTTTAATAACAAATCTAGGATTTGTCTGCTTCTCTGGCCAACAGTCCAATGTCCAACAGAAGAATATGCTAGGCATGGCCTCTGCCTTTTATTCCCCAGGCCTTACCAGCCATTCACCTCCTTTCAGACCTACCATTTGAAGGCAACCTAGGGCAAAAGCCCACAACACTTCTCAAACTACAACATTTGCCACAAGATGCCTTGTGAGTACACAGAGTACTGTCTCAGTGCTCCACTTTACTGCATCTTAATCTGATCCTTCTAAAAAGAGTCTAGGGTTACTCAAGTCTGAATGACATTCCTGATGCACCAGTAGGTAGGGCTGAACCACAGCACAAGGTTTTCCTTATCCCTTAGTCCAAAAATGAAGCTTGGTATTTCTCTCAGAAGAGCCTGTGCTTTATGTAGGCCACCAAGTCAGCCACAAAACCACGCAAGTTAATTGGAAGCATTAAACTGAGAAGGATTCTTAATCAAGCCATGACCGCTATTAGCAACTGAGTACTGGGGGGAAAGGTGGATAATAATTTTTTACTATACATAATGATTGTCTTAAATGTGCACATTAGACAAATCCTCAAACAGTGCATGGGGTCACCCGAAATCCTGCTCTGAGGTTCAGCAGTTGCACAAATACACACAGAGCTTACGTGAAATGAAACCTGTCCAAGATCCTAAAAGCTCCCAAACCATCAGGCAGCTTTAATGTGAGCAACTGTAAGATGATTTATTTTTTGAGATCAAATACACAAAGTTCTGGATGTAATTCTGTTAAGCAGTTTTACATCTTGCCACTAGGACTTTTTTTCCTCTGTGTTAAGCTTTAATATCCTTTCAAATGCATTAATGTGTCCCTGGAACAGACGCTTAGAGACTCCTGCATGCTCTGAATATTTCCACTTTAAAACCAGCTTTCAATACTTACTGAGACTTTATGTACCACCTCTCTGGCACCAGAGCTTGTAAAACACTAAGGGAAACGGCTCCTTGTCCAAAAAACGTGTCCAACAAGCAAAATGTTGCTTCAGATTATCCCACAGCCAGAAAAGAAAAAGTGTGACCATATAAACCACCTCTTGCACATATATACAAATATTTGTTTCCCTTTCTGTCAGTTCACATCTCAGGTGCTCACCTTTGAATTTCAAGTGTGAACGGTTCCTGTATGCCAAGGAGAGGCTGGGCATAAGCTGGGCATAAGCTTCCACTAGTTTGTTTCAAAAAGCTTTGTGCCCACAATGCAGCTTAATTTAATGCTAGGGGTTCATGCATTTAGAAGGATAAATTTCAGCAAACAAGATATGATTTTCATCAAAAGGTTCAAAATGCAACATTCGAATTTCAAGTCCGAGAGAGAATAAGCCTGCATCCTAACAAGTCTCGTGTACTTCCATTGTTACTGCAAAGAATTTGCACGTGAGATCTCTAATTAAGACTGCATGTTACTACCCTACAACCACTCATAGCAGTCTAGCAGGGCTGCAAAGGAATTTCACTGCGATGTCACTACTTCAAAAACAATCTGTTTTGAAATCTGATTCACTGGACATCTCTCAAGGCTTACTTGAGTATCTTTGGTTAGCTACACAGTGGCTTTTCATTGGGTTCTCTCTTGAAAAGACACACTAGAAGAAAGTCTGGAAAATTAATCCTGGGGGCAACAGCAAGTCTCCTCTACTACTCTGATCGCACTGCTGTACTAGCATGCAAGTACAGAGTTATCCCATTCTCTGCATGGTTCTCAGAAGCACTTTCAAAATGAGCTCGCTCTTTCCTACCAGCACTGGAGCTGCTTAGTAAATGCCTTTTATAGATATATTGACATTCATGCTTTTAAAATAATAATGTTATAGACACTCCAGATAATGGAATAGAGTTCATGGCGAAATGTTACTATTTACCTACTTGCGGGTCTGAGGAGGACTTTGCACAGAAGTTAGCAAAATGGAAAAGCAATGTGCCAGGAGAATGTGAGGAGTGATTTGTTATGCAATACCGACAAAATTCAATGGGAATTTTGTAGTTTGATTAAAAAAAAAAATAAAGCAAACAATAACAAACAAAATGACAGTAGTATAAATAAACCACTAAAACACCTCAGCATGCAGTGTAAAGTGCAATAAATGCATGCTATTCTTTTAAGTCGGAAAGTCCTCCCCCTTACTCCCCTGAAAAAAAGGGTGCATGCACCGGCTAGTCTTTTTCTGATTTAGGAAATCTGTTTTTTCTCAGTGCTAAGGAAACTTTCTAACACATTTTGGCAGACCATACGATAATATGCATCTAAACATGCACTAGAACACCCAGCAAAAGGAACAAAGAGGAAAAATTAAAGGTGTGCATGCAGTTGCAGGATAAGAATTTACTAGGATCATATGGATGTCATGGGATAGCTCGCACAATTGCAGTGCTGCAATGGACAGTTCCCAGCTCTTCAGGAGGGACTGGCCAGGATAGCAAGGAGGGGGATTTCCCTGAATGCAACCAGGGATGCATGGAGCAATGCCTAGGGATGACTGATGAGCTAGATGAGACTTTATGGATCAGGATTAGAGTATGGCATACTCATGTAGTACCAGCATGAGTAATTGTCATGGTTTAAGCCCCTCACCCACGAAGTTTTCTCACTCACTCCCCTCTCTTTCTTCCCCCAGTTCCAGGGGGATGGGGAGGAGAATTGAAAGAATTCAGCTTGCACAGGTTGAGATAAGAACAGTTTAGTAACTGAGCTATAACACAAATCACTGCTGCTACCACCAGTAATAATACAAGAAAAATACAAGGAAAGAGAATACAACTGCTCGCCATTCAATACCAAGCCCAACCCTGCAGTGCACCCCCACCCTTCCGGGTCCCTGCCCTCAGTTTTTACATCCTGGGCATGACGTGCTGTGGTATGGAAAAACCTCTTTGGTCAGTTTGGGTCAGGTGTCCTGTCTCTGCTTCCTCCCGGCTCCCCCTCCTCCCTGGCATAGCATGAGACTCAGAAAGTCCTTGGCCAGACCAAAACACCACCAAGCAGTAACCGAAAACCCTGGTGTTATCAGCGCTGTTCCCAGGCCCAAAATCAAAAGCACAGCGCTGTACCAGCTACCAAGAAGGAGAAAAATGACTGCTGCTGCTGAACCCATGACAGTAATGTAGTGAGCGTCTGCTACAGACAACCTGATCAGGGAAACAACTGGAAGAAGCAACCTGAGGGACAACACAGTGCGACACAAGCCATTCAGGAAGTTTTGATAGTGATTTCATGATACATGTGGCCAAAGAGCTGATGAAGGATTCACTTTGTTGAATCTCATCCTTTCAGATGAGGAAGAACTGGTTCGGGATCTGAAGGTGTGAAAGTCAAGTGAGGCCTTGATGCAGCATCTATGAGATGGTGCAGTTCAGGAGCCCAGTGGAAGAAAACAATGCAAAAAAGCAATATTACAACCCTGCGCTTCAGGAGAGGACTCTGTCATCTTCAGAGACTTGCTTGGAAGAATACTACTGGATACAGCCCTGGGGAGAAGATGGGTCCAAGAGCCCTGGTTGATTTTCAAAGATCACTTTCTCCAAGCTCAAGAATGGTACGATCCAATAGGAAACAGTCAAGCAAACATATCTGGAGACAGCATGGATTAACAAGGAAGTCTTGACTAAGCTCATATATGAGAAGGAAGCTGACAAATGGTAGAAGCAGGAACAGGTGAACCAAGACAATATAGAGACACCATCCAAGAAATGCAGGGATGGGTTTAGGAAAGCCAAAGCTCATCTGAAGTAGAATCTGGACAACTGCATAAAGAGCTATGAGAAGGGCTTCTATAGGTATATCAGTAGCAAAAGGAAGAGAAAGCAGTGAATCTAGTGAGAAAGGACACAGAGAAGGCCAAGGTGCTCAATGACTTCTTAGCCTCCATTTTAACTCGTAACATCTGCCCTCAGAAATATTAAGTCCCTGAGACTCGTGGGAGTCTGGAACAAGGAAGTCTAACCCTTGGTGTGGGAAGATGGCTAAGGATCATGTAAAGAGGCTGGACATACACAAGTGCTGAAGGACCTGGTTAATGTCATTGCAAGACCAGTCTTTATTACCTTTCAAAGGTCATGGCAACTAGGGGAGGTTCCTGAGGACTGGAAGAAAGTAACTGCAACTCTTATTTTAAGAAAGGCAAGAAAGAGGATCTGGGGAACTGTAAGTCAGTCAGCTTCATCTCAGTCCTTGAGGAGGAAACAAACAAATAAACAAACAAACCATCCAACCAAACAAACCAAACAGAGGAAATGACCATGGAAACCATTTCCAAACATAAAAAGGATAGAAAAGTAATTGGAAGCAGTTAACACGGATTTACTGACCAACCTTGGGGACTGGACAACCTCTAGAAGTGCCATCCTGTTATTTTCTAATTCTGCAAATTTTACTGAATAATAATGGGGAATAATTCATCCACAGGTCATATGAGATTAAAGCATCCAACTCATGTTGTCAAGCAATATTTTCCTATTCTTTGTTTTAAAGTACAGGAAAATTGGAAACATCTTCCATTTACACTATATAGTGCTTTTCTTTGTGGGATAGCACAAGTATGCAAAAACCTGAGTAAGATGTATCACTTTACACAGGAAAGACTTCAGGAAGAATTGGAACAGGCTGCCCAGGAAAATGGTGGAGTCACCACCTCTGGAGGTATTTAAAAGACATGTAAATGTGGCACTTAGGGACATGGTTTAGTGGCAGACATGGCAGTGCAAGGTTCACTGTTGGAATTGATGATCTTAAAGGTCTTTTCCAACCTAAACAACTCCATGATTCTATGAGTCTATCACTGTAAATTTCTTCTGTTGATTTCCTCTGAAGAACAGCAGCACCTGCCTCCCTGATAAAGTTGATCTATTCTGCATGCTGAATGTGGCTTCGATGGAAAAAGGCTGATTGATAGGTCTGACTGTTCCCTGCTTTGAGGACATTGTGTTTTGGATCTGAGTGTAGTTTGGTAAGCAGCACTACATATTTGTGGCTAAAGAGTGATGCACAGGAATCACAGATGTGGAAAAATGTGTGGTCTCTACAATAAAGTGCTAAAGACAAACACTTCTACTTAATAGTTTTTGTTGTGTAACGGGCAAGTGAAGGGAGCTTATGCAGTAACTAAGGACAAACTAGCTCCAACAAGGAAGAGTGGAGCTAAAAGTTTGCAATATATATTGCAAATAAGTCAGTGTATTGAGGAAATGTAGACATAAATTTCCTAAAGAGAAAAACGTGCTTTTTTCTTAAAGTTACATTATGCTTCATGTTTTCTTGTGAAACCTATTTTTAACCACACTGTACTCTAAAGACAACGTTTTAGAATGGTCTAAATCAGTCGATGGTGATTACCCACATTGTGCAACTCACTACTATTTTATTAACTCAAGATTAAAGATAGTACTTTATTGGAAGAGGTAACAGCAGAATTAACCTCTATTTACCTTGACATAATAAAGATTTAATAAAACACGGGAAAATGTCAATGAACAGCATAATTATTCTAACATGAAATTTAAATGTAACTTAATTGTGTATTCTGCATGTTTAATGCTTTAAGATTAGTCATCATTGTTCTTCTCTCCCTTCTTCCAGTGCATATTTTAAAATACTTCAAGCAGTCTCAGTCAACTTGCTTATTAAATGTATCCTAATTTATTTTCAAATTCAGAAACATTAAACCAAAAAACTGTTTTTCAAAAGATATTCACCAAACCCCTGCAACCAATATATATCTTCATATCTCACCCTTGTCCAAATTTTTTACTATTGAATAAAAGAAGATTCTTGCAGCTTTATTACATCAGACAGGCATCAAAGGGGCAGAACACATAGGATTGAAAAATAACACAGCTGCACTTTGCAACAGAGTGTTCTGTATCTGGCCGTGTTTTGTTGTTCATGTAATACTTTTCAATAAACAAAGATGTCAATCAACTTTCTTTGCAGCACATCACATTTCAGATTTAAACCACTTCAGACACAGAGATGCCCCAAGCTCACACATTTAACAGATAAAAATTCAACTTTCTGTCAAGGCAGAATAAAGTATTGATTGTAGACTGTACTTAGGCTGGTGCCTGTTGGAGCTATATTACTTTCAAACTCATACAAAGTCCACTATAGAGACATAATGCAAAATACGTTTCTTTCTAGTGTAAATTTTTTTTCATATTCTGCATTGATTAGTGCCAATTTCTAAATAAATGACAAAAAAGCAGCTAGGGCTAAAGTCTACCTAGAAATCAGTGATGAGGGGAGTTACAAAAACACGATAGTAATCATGAAAACTTTGATCACTTGATTTGATTCTAGTGCTTTGTAAATTAGCATAATTATTCAAACACGCTTCATTAAAAATCACGACTGTACAAGTCCTTCAGTTTAATGATCCAAGAACATACAGAATGAGCTGAGCTTTAAATAAATACATCAACTTTGTACTAAATGGCCATGTCAGAGACTGGAGGGTTATTTGCTTTTAAAAAAATACTGAATGCTTTCTTGTTCCTTGCACAGTGTAAGAGACTGCCAACTTGCTAAAAGGTGCAGTGTGCTCGCTAGTATATTTTACTGTTTATCCTCACATCCACCTGAACTTCTCTTGGGATCCCAAAAGGTTAGATACTATGTCACTCTTAAGCTACTGGGAGATTGGCATAAAATCCCAGTAAAACTCCAACTAATTACATTTGAACTGTAAGTGTCACAGTTGATTTTGACCTTTAAAGGTTGGCAGAAGTTTGACAGTCCTTAAAGTGGCCCCACACTCTACAATACTTATCTATCAAAATTGCAAGGAATGAATAGGCTTCAGAAAATAAAAATGTTCAACAAAGTACTCTGTTTATTAATACACAGTGTCCCAGAAAAAATCAAATACACTTATCCATGGCAACCAAAATCATTGAGAATGTGCTGACATTCTCCTAAAACTGTAGCTGACAAAACACCAGTTGGCAGCAGTGAGGGGTTAAGTGAAACTTAACAAATTTGACAGAGGAAAAAGAAAACAAATTCCAAGTTAAGTTGTCACTCTCTGCTTAATTCTCTCTATATATATCGAGACATGGCAGGGCAGATCTTGTGTGTTGCTGTGAGTCAGGTTCCTGTTAGATTGCTAGTCTTAATCTGGCTGTTTAGTTTGCAACTTTACATTTCTATAGTATTGGGTAATTGAGAACCAACATTTTACTCACCCACAACAATTCTCCGTGCTGTGAAGTATCATTTTACACCACAGCATTTCATAAAATAAAATAAAATGAAATGAAATGAAATGAAATGAAATAAAATAAAATATCAGTTGTCCAGAAAAACAGTGCATAAAATCTCTCACTGCTGGCTTTCCAGTTATGATAGAAAATGTCCTCCTGTCCAGACTGTGAACATTCCAGCTGTCATCTAGGTACTCTAAAGATACTGAAACAAAAGCCATGTGTCAGCAATACCAATAGATGGAAGAGAAACCTTTTTGTTTTAAAAATTTAAACAGTAATTTTCAAGTAAGAAAATGAAGAGTATTGACACTTTTGAATTTGAAAAAGTTGTTCTTTTTAATGAAAATGCTAAAATAATTTTGACAGGAAATGGAATGGGTTCTGAAGGTTAATTATTTCTTACAAATGCCTGCAATTCAGAATTCACCTTTTATTACATTTCTACAATTTTGGATGGAGTTTTCATACAACTGTGGTGGATAAAATATTTCTTAACCCAGATTTGAATCTTAGTGACAGATTATGAAGATTATGTGTTTCATACTGTCTACATGTTATTACCTATTATTTGCAGAGAGGCAGTTCTCCAGAAAAGTCTTGCACTAAATGTTTTCTTTCAACAGCCAGGATTTTGTAGTGTAGTGGAAAAAGACACAGTAGATTATTGCAAACTCCCAGATTGTGTGGGACACAGGATTCTACAAATCATCACGCACACTCCAGTATTGTTTGCTGCTCCTTAGGGAAGAGGAAGCTTCATGTCTATCAGGTCACTAAGAAAAAGAAGTTAAGAATAAATGAACTAGCTTACTTTCTTTTATCAAAGAGTGGGTTGAAACACTTAAAGTTGCAAAAAAGGAAATAAATTTCAAAAGAAAGGCCAAAATGATGAAAGAAACTCTCAAACATATTTGTCAGTTAAGAGTTAATTATTTCACTATCCCAGCTACCCTGTGGGGCTGATCACAAGAATTTCCTGTGAAAGACAGTACTGGCACACTCTCCTCTTTTTAAACCGGGATACCCAAGCAGTACCCCTCCCACTGGAAAGTGAGAAAATATTAAGAAATGAAAATACTATTACATTGACTTTCCTCCTCCATACTGTAATTTCCAGCACCTACTTTTCCTGGTACTGAGAATAAGAAAGCACTATAACATCACATGACAATGCAGAGGATTAGAAATTTTCTCATCACCCAGCCCCAACCCAATTAACCTCTTTTAATTAATATTTTTGCTGTATTGCTTAATTTCCACTTCTTATGCTGTCTTCTTCTGGCTGATTTTTTCACCCTTCTGATGTAAAGGTAAAATTTGTCAGTAACAATATTTGGAAAACAATATTTTCATAATCATAATTTTTAGATTCTAATGGTTACTCTGCCATTAATTTAGCATAAAGACACACATGATATAAACATTGGAGAAATTCACAATGAGGAGCTTAAACTCGGTGGCATGCATCAATATACCCAGTTTATTTAGGGAGATTTTATTGGGAACCCTAACACAGGATCTAAAGTTCCCCTGTTTAAGTTTGAACCTGTTACCCCTTGTCCTATCACTACAGCCCGTCATGAAGAGCCCCTCCCCAGCATCCCTATAGTCCCCCATCAGATACTGGAAGGCTGCTCTGAGGTGTCCATGCAGCCTTCTCTTCTCCAGCCTCAACAGCCCCAACTTTCTCATCCTATCTTCATACGGGAGGTGCTCCAGTCCCCTGATCATCCTTGTGGCCCTTCTCTGGACTTGTTCCAACAGTTCCATGTCCTTTTCATGTTGAGGACACCAGAACTGCACACAATACTCCAAGTGAGGTCTCAAGAGCAGAGTAGAGGGGCAGGATCACCTCCTTCAACCTGCTGGTCACACTCCTTTTGATGCAGCCCAGGATATGGTTGGCTTTCTGGGCTGCAAGCGCACACTGCCGGCTCATGTTCATTTTCTCATCAATCAACACCCCCAAGTCCTTCTGGGCAGGGCTGCTCTGAATCTTTTCTCTGCCCAACCTGTAGCTGTGCCTGGGATTGCTCTGACCCAGGTGTAGGACCTTGCACTTGGCATGGTTAAACTTCATCAGGTTGGCATCAGCCCACCTCACAAGCGTGTCAAGGTCCCTCTGGATGGCATCCCTTCCCTCCAGTGTATCAACCGAACCACACAGTTTGGTGTCATTGGCAAACTTGCTGAGGGCACACTCAATCCCACTGTCCATGTCACCGACAAAGATGTTGAACAAGATCGATCCCAACATCGATACCTGAGGGACACTACTCGTTACTGGTCTCCAGCTGGACATTGAGTCATTGACCATAACTCTTAAACAGGGGAAGTTTAGACTGGATATAAGGAAGAAATTCTGTACTGTAAGGGTGGTAAGGCACTGGAATGGATTGCCCATGGAAGTTGTGAATGCTCCATTGCTGGCGGTGTTCAAGGCCGGGTTGGACATAGCCTTGGATGGCATGGTTTAGTGGGAGGTGTCCCTGCCCATGGTAGGGGGTTGGAACTAGATGATCTTAAGGTCCTTTCCAACCCTAACTATTCTATGATTCTATGATTATCCCTTTTTAAAAATGGAGGTTATGTTTCTCCTTATCTTGTCAATGAGAACTTTAACAGACTGCCAAGACTTCTCAAATATTGTGGATAATGGCTTAGCCACTTCATCCACTATTTCCCTCAGGACCCATGCACGTGTCATATCAGCTTCCATGGACTTGTGCACCTACAGGTTCTTTAGATGGTCTCAAACCTGATCTTATTCTACAGCAGGCAGTTCTTCATTCTCCCAGTCCCTGTCACTTGATTCTGCGACTTGGGTGGTATTGCTGGAGCATTTGCTGGTGAAGACCAAGGCAAAATACTCATTGAGTACCTGAGCCTTCTCCATACGCCCATATCGCCCCATATGTGGCACTATTCTACTGTAAGATTTTCACACATTAGTGACTGCAAAATCAAGTGTATTCACCAAGACACCTGAGTTATGATTAATTTTCTCATAGTCTTTCTGTATCAGCTTGAGAAGAAGGGAGATCTTGCAACAGGGAGGAAAGAATGTGACACCATTAAAAAGAAGACAGTTTTGGCTTTATGCCTGAAGCGCTGACTTAACCAGCTGCCCCTCATAGCCAGCTGCTCCTCACAGGAACCTTTACCATCCTATAGCCCAAATAACATGCCAGCAGCTAGGCAGCAGCTCATTACATACCTTAAGCAGGAAAAATGTTGAACTTGAAAAAGTTCCATGAATCCCTCTATAAGTGTGATAGTGCTGAGGGCAAAATAAAAGTGAACGTGTTCCATCTATTCGGTTAGGGAGAGGGGCCTATCAACATTTGTTAAGGTTAAAGCAAAGTCAGGAAACAGTAAAAATGAAGGTTTGATAGAGGAAGCAGATGCTCAGGAACATCCAGCTTTAATATGCTTTTGCTAAGTTGAATATTAAAGCAAAGTTTCATGCATATAAAATGAAGAAAGCTGGACAGATCTGGCACTATTACAAGTCCAGGTCTGCTCATCATCAGGTAAGACTGGTAATCTTAGCAAAGGGGGAATGGCTGTCAGTGAGACTGTCGTTACTAAAACACCCAAACCCTCCAGTCTAGAGTAGCTATTCTTGACACAGAGTAACTGCCTATGTTAATAGAATAAAACACATCAATAACACACAAACTGGCAGATTGAAGGAGCAATTAAACCACATTCAGAACTCAGTCTCTGCAACAAAAACCTTATAAACTTACTTGTTTCCCATTTCCCCATGTTGGTCTAGTGGAAGGTGTCCCTGCTCACCTCAGGGGTCGCTGGAACTAGATGATCTTTAAGGTCCCTTCCAACCCATGCAATGCTATTATTCTATGAGTCTAAGATTTGCAATGAAAGAACCAAACTGAAGAAACAAATGTAAAATTTGTAAAAGCATTTTCTTGCTGACTAAGCATGTATCAGGGAGCACCACTGCTGAAATGCAACTGTGTTTTAAGCACTTATATACCAAGATTCATAATGGGAATGCTAACAGGACCACTAACCACTGTAGATCTGGCAGTGTTGCTACAATAAACAAAAGTAAGCAGTACTAGTCTTGCACACAAATTAGACTGTTTAATGTACAAAAGTCCACTATGCCTTTCTAACATGAACTTCATTATCAGAAAGTTGGTTCAGGGTGCTAAGCATGGGAATGATGAAAATGAATGTCAAAGACAGCCCATCCAACACATTAATTTCCAGTTTCAAGGAGACAGGCTGTGCACAGAGAGACAGAGAGAGACACAGAAAGAAAAGCCCTAATATTATAAATCTACAGCACATATTTAACTCATCACATGTCTTACACTATTTTCCAGTGTTGTCAAAGTTGCATAGGCAATATTTTTATATCCCTGTTTATTTATGCCTGAATTTCTCACTGCTAATTAGCCTTCCTGCAGAACAAACTTGTTCATGATGGGAAGGACAGCACTGTCCTTTCCTGTGATTTTTTTTCCCATTCACTATGGGATCAAGATTGCTGAATCACCGGCAAAGCTGAAACCAATGACTTTAAATGCAGAATATTGACAAAGAGGCAGAATGGAAACCCTGCTCTATGTAAGTGAGAAAGCATGCTCTGGTAAATGTTTGTCATGATACAACCCCAGCTGGTAACTAAGAAGTGAAGCGGGACTACACAGCCATTTGCTCATGCTCTTCTGGTGGGCTGGAGGAGAGAATTGGAAAAGTGAGAGAACATATCAGCTGCAATAAAGACAGTTTAATAGGTCAAAAAATGGCTGCGCACAGAAGCAAAGCAAAGCAACAAATTCATTCACCACTTCCCATTGGCAAGCAGGTGTTCAGCCATCTCCAGGAAAGCAGGGCTCCACCATGACAGGGGGGGTGAAACTAGATGATCTTAAGGTCCTTTCCAACCCTAACTATTCTATGATTCTATGATTCTATGTGTAATGGTTACTTGAAAAGACAAACACCATCAATCTTAATGTCCTTCCCTTCCTTCTTCACCCAGCTTTAGATGCTGAGCTTAACACCCTATGGTATGGAATATCCCTTCGGTCAGTTGGGGTCAGCTGTACCACTGTCCCTTCCCAAATCCCTGTGCACTCCCAGCCACTTGCTGGTGGGGTGGTGTAAGTAAGCACTAAAACAGTGATGAATTATCAACACTGATTTCCAGCACAAATCCAAAACATAGCCCCATACCAGCTACTATGAAGAAAATTGACTTTATCCCAGTCAAAACCGGTACAGAGTGTCTGTAAAATCAGCCATTGCAGACCCTAAGATTACTCCAGTGAAAATAACAGAAAAGTACTTCTAAGTGCTCTTTGCCAGTAGTGAAGCAAAGCAGAAAGAGGCATACGTTAGGGGAAATAGGCACCATCATGGCATATAATGCCAATAAGAAACTCCAGAACGATCTTTTAAACGAGAGCAGTTGGCGAAGTTATCCCAGCAGCTCAGCTGCACACAGTATGCGATGCCATCCTCTCCCTCCACCAACTTACTGATGTTCGCACAGAAGAGGTGTGTGAGATGTTCCTGACCATGCTGGTCACAGCATGATGGGAAACCATAGCAGCAATTAAAAAAGCTGGCATAAAAGCCAAGAAGCATTTAGTCACACATTTGGCATACACCGAGAGCAGAAAAACTTTCTGTAGTGTTCAGGAAAAAAGGGATACTAAGGTTCTAAAATCCAGTGCAGCTTTGCTTACATCTTGAATGACAACATACTGGGTGTGTTTAAGTCCACTAGTAAAACTGATATTTGATTAAAATAAAAATCTCGTAGTGCCTATACAAACATGTTTAATACCTCAGTACGTAATTCCATAGAAGTTTTATGAATTTTACACATATCTTTCTCAAGATTTTTTTTTAATGCAATCAATGGGTGGGTGTGAATCATTTTGTTCTATCAAAGCAGTACCCAGTATGTATGCTGTTCAAGGTTAAAGGCCTAGCTATCTCATCAAAACTGCATTTTTCATGGTATCTGCTTGCACTTTCCAGCAATGTTGTGGCATAATGAAAGTATAGCTTTTGTCATAGCACTTATTAATCTAGATCTAATTCAGCACATGCACATTCCTGACAGTAACAGAGACCAGAGAAAAAGATTGCCCAACTATACTCCTATTCGTCAAAGAAGCTGATCTTTCTTTTTTAAAAGAAAATTTTGAGATAGAACCTTATATTTTACTTCTTATCTCAATCACCATCAGAAAAGATGACCAAGATAGAAAAAAAGGCCTCAAAATTCAGATTTGGTCTGAGCCAATATTTAAAACTTTGAGATACTTCAGGATGCTTAAATTCAAGATTCTTATTTCTACTTTGCAGGTATGGATTCTCACCACATAGTGCAGATGAAGGTATAAGGCCAAACTACAAACCCATAGGTTGTTTACATTCAAGGTGATCAGGCAGAACTTTAGCTACAAATATCTGTAGAATTGCATGTATCCCCACGTCTGGTGTGATAGGTAAATAGTGCTCAGATCTGGCACTGCTTAGTAACCAAACTGCATCCAGCTTTTCAGATCAACAGAAAAGTTTCAGGATCTGAGCTAGACTGAAAAGAAGAGCATCCAACCAATCTACAAAGTTCCTATAGGTCTTTAAAGCAGAAAACATCAGGAGTGAGTAGTTAGATGAATTTAGCAGCAGGGAAGCCTCCAGCTCATCAGCTTTTTCTTCCTCAAAAGTAGGTACTTATTTCAGTCAAGAGGAATTATTGCTGGGGATCTCTGGGCACAGTGATGTTTTTGTTATAATAAAAAAGTCTGAACAATGCAATTGCACACCCACAATCATCCCTTTTGTTTCTCCACTACAATAATACACTCCTTTATGATGCTCAAGGTTTATACTTTGATTGCCAAACTATTATGCATGGAAAAAGACAAACAAAATAACAGCTAGTATTGCTTGTCAGAGGGACAAAGCACACCTCAGCTAGGCACACAGGCTGGCAATTTCTTTTATTCCCATACTTGATTCATCTTAATTTCTTAATGGGAACAATTATCCTTGTAGAAGGTTGTTCATTTACTTTTATAACCACAAAGTTTTCATCACACATTCATATTTTGCTTTAAAAAAGACTTCTGGTGAAATCCTGATCACGCTGCTATCAACAGGCCCCTTCTCTTTACCTCAGATGTGTCTCAGCAGTTTTGTTACTTT
Organism: Myiopsitta monachus; assembly: GCA_017639245.1. Taxonomy (NCBI): domain Eukaryota; kingdom Metazoa; phylum Chordata; class Aves; order Psittaciformes; family Psittacidae; genus Myiopsitta; species Myiopsitta monachus. Next base: position 48,853,243 of record CM029922.1, read on the forward strand.
CACAAGTTTTCTCAATAAGGTCCAGTAAAGAAGGATTCCTTAAAAAAATCTGAAGACAAAGCTCTCAGAAGTCCTATTCTGACTGTGAGAACACCCTTGCTGTTGACATACACCCTCATGAGAAAATACTCGTGTTTCCTCACAACCATTTTGGATCTTGGATCAGGCTTGGGAGCAGCAGTTCCTAGCCTCTGCTGGGCATCTTCCTCTCATTCCTAATCAACAAGTGGAGTAGAATCATAGAATCATAGAATAGTTAGAGAATTTAAAAAAAAAAGAAGTTAGAGAAGAAAAGTAACTTGTAAGTCAAATTCCGAAATGTTGTTTCAGGAGAAACAATTGACAGTACAATAAATAATCACATTTCACCCTGCTGTTGATTTTATTCTTGAACGTTCTTGGTTTGTAATAGATTGCAAACCCACAGTAACAGAAGACAGCTAATAAGGACTAGACTTCTATTTTCCATTTCTGCTATTCCCCAGCTGGAAGACCAAAAAAATGTTTCCAACCTCCCAAAGGTTTTTTACTTACAACCTGTCAAATAGTCATAATAGAACATAATCGAACTGTGACATTTAATTAATACATGCAAAGCAATAGGAGATTAGTAGATAATAAGAATTGTATATTTCCAAAGCATACATTTTGTCCCCCGCAAAATAACTGTGCCAATATTCGAAAGCAATTCAATATGCCTTTTTCCAGCTTTTGGAATGAACATATGTCCCTTTCTAAAATGTGTTCCATTTTATAGAAATCTTCAGAGACTGGTGCTCCCTATCTTCCTTCTGATTAACATCTGAAAAATACTGCTGTGTTCAAAAAAGTGTCACAAATAGGGTGAGGACTGCCCTGAAAATAATCATTTGAAAGGCATGTTATTCACGTGATACTGATAAATCCCAATGTTGTTTTCCTTGGGGTAAAAGGGGCTCCTTCCTTATCCATACAAATAGTATAAAATATGCAAATGAATTTTGATTTCAACAAGTCAAATATTTTACATGCTTCATTTACAAGTTAATAAAATTCAAACCATTTTAAAGACTACAATCATGCCATAAAATAAAAGCCATTGCACACGGCAAAAGCTGTATTGTTTCTCATTGATAGATTATTTTCTGTAATTCACATTAGCAACCACATTACCGAAGAGCTCTCCAGCCTTTCTAACCTAACTAGTGTTACAGTTCAAGGTAATATGTGACAGATTTGAGCATTCTTAAGGAAGAAAATCTCCGGAGTGTGTAGATCGCAGCTTTGCTCACTGGGAGATTACCGTGGCTTTTATATCTGTTACAAATGTGCAGTTATACTGATAACTTCAAAAGTGGAATATTACATATCACACTAAAATTCTCCACCAGCCTGTTATGTTCTTTCTTTGTTTCTTTCTTGCTTGCTTTTCTTCTTTTTCTCCTTCTCTCCTCTCCCCCCCCCCAATTTAGCTATTGCTGGCTTGCCAGAGATCTTGAACTTGAGAAAGGTTAGACATCACAATGCTGGAGCAGTTTGTGAGCATCAGCAGATTTAGCTTGTAATTTCATTGATCTATGTGGGCTTGCTGTTTGCAAACCAGCTGCTGCACTGTTTCCCCACAGCTACTGATCTGAGTAGCATTGATTTTTTCCTTTACATTAACATAGCATTACTTCTTTAATGGGCATTAAATGACTGGATGTAAATACAAACAGGGCTGCAACAACAAAAGAGAAATAAATGCATTGGTTCTTTGTATTTAAAGAACTCTATTAATATTTTCCACAAAAAAAAAATACAGAAGCATGAGTTATTGATCAAGATAAATGCTACTTTTCATGGGTTTATTTCCACACATTTCTTTTGCCAAGAAATCATCTTTTTTCTTACCATGTTTACTCATAGCCCAAAATGTAACATCTTATGAAGACTGCGTTTTTTCTTAGCATAAATGGTAAAATAGATTTTTTAAAGGAAGAATTATAGAAAGCAACACAAAACATTTTCTTCATTGTGCCTATACAAAACCTAGATGAACCCGTATCAGTTTTGAAGGAAACATCATCTGTTAGCTCTCATTTCTTTACCATTTAAAAAAAAAAGGAAAAAAGAATGGAGCTCAATTTTGACAGAGTGGATGTGACACCGGCAGCATGGTCTATATCATATGTATAATATGCTTAATATAAGGTCACAGTATCACCACATGCAACTTTAGTCCTTCAGTGGGTAGGAGTTTTAAGTAATCTTACAGATATAAAATTCAATGTGGTATAGATAGGACAGTGGGGAAAAAAATAAAGGAAGAATAAAAGCCCCCAGTAAAACTCAAAACTCAAACCCCAGAATCTATTAGCTTAGTCATTTCTGAACCTAGTCAGGTGAAGTTTCCTGGTCCTCTCTAATAGTAGGTGACAACCAGCAGAGATGTCTATACCAGAAAAAGATGCAGAACTGAATTTAGTTTCTACAGACACTTCATGAAGAGGAGATGGGATTGAGAGTGTTGAGAATCAACAGATAAGAACTTCCAAAGAAAAGCAGCAGTGGGTTACAATCTTCTGGGCTGCAGAAGATGGCAGGCAGTAGTGCCAGTGAATTCCTCAGTGCCACAATCAAGTTAACAGCACCGCAAAACCACAGGCACTTCCACAAAATACAACAGGAATAGGACTTCTCTTCAAGTATTTATGAAGGAAGATTTTTTTTCTTTTATAAGAGTTCTGTTTTGGCCATGCAGCCTGGTTACCCTGAGGAAAAGTTCCAGTGACCTGACAGACGGGAATTCCTCATTCTCATGTAACCCTGTCTACTCCCATTCCTAGAGAGGGCATATAATTTCACATGGATGCTTCAGTGATATCTATTGGATCCTGGCTCAGAAAGGAGATAAATTATTCTCACTAGAACATATAGTATATAATATGGTGCTGGAGCTGAAAATAACCCCAAAAACGTGTATCAAAATCAGACAAGTTAAAATATATGTGTTGTCAGTCTAACCAATCTCTCCTCGTCTCACAGTCCTCTTACTCTGACTAGCTAACATTTAGTGTCAGTTTTAGCAGATACAGTGTCCAAATCATTAAAAATTATACTAAGTAACACTGACTCCAATGTGCACCTTTGGAGCATCCTGCTATTAACCTTTTTACACTCTTAGGAGAAGACTTTCAGTGCAAGTTTTTTGCCATCATTTATTCAATTTTTAATCCACTGTGAGATTTTGCCCCTTACTTCATAGTTATATTTTTCTCTTAATAGTCTTTTATGAAAGACCGTATCTGGAATTTTTTTAAAATCCAAATACATTAGTTCACCAGGTCACTTTTATCTACTATTTTATTAACTTTTTCAAAGCACTTTAGCAGGTTAGAGGAGCATACTTTCCACCTACTGACGGTATGCAGGTTTGACCCTATTAGGTTATACTTATCCATGTGCTGAACTATTCTATCCTTAATTAGACTCTCAGTCAGTTTTCCCAGAAGCAAGGTGAAGTTCACTGGTCTTAACTCCCAGGATCTCCTTTTGGTCCTGTTTTAACAACAGATACCATATTAGAAATTTTCCAACTATCACTGGTCTATATCACGTCTTCCTGAAAATGCCTCCTCTATTTCATACTGTATTCTGGTGAACGCTACCTACTTTTAGTTATTTTCAATTTTTACATGAGTTTATCAAATGACTCAGCACTTCCCTTGTAAAAAAAACTTTCCTTGTACAATTTTTGCAAATGCTGCTCTGCCTTTTACATTTTTAGCACAGTAACTATTTCAGCTGCCATCTGTAAAAATGAACAAGATGAGAGTCTGTTTGACTACTGAACTCTTTTGCTATGGTGAGTGGGTAACCAGGGGTTTAATTTGATATTTTCATTCTTTTCAATAATTTTGTCCCTACAAGTCCTCAGATGAGCAGCTATTCACTTCTGTCTTCAAAGTTACAAAATTTATCCTGCAGTTTTTAGGGCTTTTGGGGTTTTATTTTTGTGGATACACATGGCCATCAATCAATCTCAGTAGATTATTTTCCAGCCACACTTTGAGCACTGTTCTTAGAGGAAGAGTAGAAAGGTAGGATCAAATCCTAACACCACCATACCTAAATAACTGGTTTGACCCACCAGCAACATCTAGTACCAAGACTTATTAAAACTGGCCTTCATGTGAATCTGACAAATGACAGAAAGAAGTTGTGCTTAAGTGAAAAGGTATAGATTTGTATTCTGGGCTTGTAGAAGATGTTCTCAGTCCATGCTTTAGGTACACAGGTCTTAATGATCAGGAAATATTGTTGAACACGATTTTTAGTGAAAAAGCATTGAAAATTCCCACTGAAATGTGTACATGGCTAAGTAAAGGTCAGTAAGCTATTGAGTAAACCTGAAGTGTTCACATTGGAGGATTAGAAACTCAGAATTTTCAGCATTCAGCGAAGTCGGTAGACTTTCTTCTGGAATTCAAGACTTAGTGTCCTTAAGTCAGGTCTGATTTGAATGGGTGAAAAAATTGAAAAGGAACTTCAGCCATATAAAGCTTCCAAGTATGACAGCCTAGGTTTCAAACTGTGCCTTGCTTCTATAATAAAACCCACACTACACTATCATCACCAGGGTGTGAATTCATCACAAAAACATCACATAGCTCTAACTGTAAGTATTAAGGTAGATTACTGCTGGCTTTGTTTTCCCTTCAAATAGAAGTTCCAGTTTCATCTGTGTTCAGAGATTCTACGTGCTGCGCTGTTAAGCACAGATTTCTGCTTAAATTATATTCTTATCAGCTTTAACATTAAAATAGAACACATTTTAATGCGTGTGTTAAAAATTAAATCTATTTTGCTTCAGGGAAACTCTGGTAAACAGTAACTGTCAAAAACTGTAATGACACAAAATTAAAATAATAGAAAATAGTCTGTAACAACAGCTTTTCTGATCATGTTAACAGCAGTTCAGCTCTTCATCTTCTAACTACTCCTTTACAAAAAGCAGAAAGGTTGAGGAAGGACAGCTCAGGTACAGAAATGTACCTGTTGGACATGAGAAGTTGGAAATTATCATTGTTACCATTCTTTCCTTCCTTACTGTGAAGTACACTTCAATCAATGTAAGAAAAAATGCAACCAATTTAACATATGCATATTTCTTCTGCTATGAAAATTACCCTTTCAGTCAGGATTTTTAATATCTAAACATTTTTTTCACAAAATCTTGGAAAATATAGTACTATCATTTACACACTCTAAATTGGCATAAATTCTGGAAGCCTGCATTATGTCAGAAAGAAACTGATTTAAAGAAATTAAACTGCATCAGAAATATTGACAGGCATATAGATTGAATTACATGAATATGAGATACATACAGACAGCAGTTCTGCTTAGTGATCAATGTCAAATGAATTTCAAAATTATTTTTCTTATGTCTTTTTATTTTAGATTTTAATTTGAATAAGTAATATGAAATCAAATCACTATTTATTAACTTTCACTTACAAACAAAAAAAAAATCTAACTAATAGAAGCTTATCTGAAGTTAGAACCCTCCATTTTACAAAGGTTGAGTAACAATATAGTTTAATTCTACCATTATAGAAATTATTCAAAATCAAGAAGTAAAAACTGAGATATGAAAGTTTCCACCTATTAATATGGTACGTAACTGATGTACATAAGCTGTATGGTGAGGTTGCATTGCCCCCTATAGTCACTGTGTGTCAGCTGGGAGAAGAGGGGGAACAGAAAGAGAAGAGTGGGAGAAATCATTTGCCAAAAGTACGATGCATTTGGTTTTGATTCACGCTTTGGAAAGGGCATGGTGGGGAGCAATGCTCAAGTCTAATCTGTGGCCATTCTGTCCAAGAAAATTTTTATGCATTATTCTCCAAGTACGTATGGATGAAATAAAATGTACTCACATTCAGATCAGAAGACCTCTGCAGCCCCTATGGTCTGGCTGTGTTTGGGGTGCATGTGTTGGATGCTGGTGCCTACACACTGATGAACACCAAGGATGCCAGCAGAGTTGCATGTGGACTCAGATGTAATAGGTGGTTCACTTTGGTTCACCAGTGAAAGGCAGGAGGGACTACAGGTGACAGATCTTTTGCTCTCAGTGGGCACACCTTTGGGGGTTGAACATAACCGGGACATTTCACTCCGAAGCACACAGGACTCTAAAAGCCCAAATTGTGGCATACATAAACAGACTGCTTTCTGAAGCAGCTTCAGCACAAGGACTAGAAAGAGAGAGAAAAGGCTCAAATACAGGTTCCTCTTCAGTAGCAGGAACAACTGCAAGTTGCACAGCGAGTTTATTCATGCTGCCCATGGACACTGGCATTGCTGTTCTTTCACAGCCCCTCAGCTTAGCAGGGGCAGTTTGTTTCACAGATCCCTTCAGAGCAAGATGCCACTTTTAACCACTAGCACAAGGACAAAGTTACTTTCCAGGACTCAGATTTTCCAGTCAAGCCCATGTTTTTTAACTTTGCTGTCAACTAAAAAAATCTTAACTCCCCATAAAATTAATTGAGTCTCAGCAGCTGTCCTAATTCTTTTCTCTTATGAACATAATTATGCACAGTATTCAGTGTATCATCTTTTAACAGGTACAGACACAACATAACAAAAAACATTACAACTACTGACGCTACTGTGCCAAAAACTTCATGGAAAGTACAGATACTAAATATGCTCAAGATCAACACCCTCCTTCTTAGGGTGCAATACCCTGTTATCACTACTTGTCTTATTTCTGGGGACAGTTTTTCTACTCCCATAGTTCTAGGCACTACTCCCACAGTTCTAGCTAGAAAAGGTCAGTGCTGCTCATAAGAGGTGATAGATCTGATTTTTGAATCTTCTGCCTCTTTTCCTTTGGTGGTACAAGCAGGTTTGTAAAAACACAATGAACTGATCAGAGAACTTATGCAGCAAACATTCTAGATTACTTCTTACCATATTATTTTTATTTTGGATCAGTTGTTGAGGCTCACCATGTAGCAGCACCCATGCTTGCACTTACACTAAGAAAGGAGAAAAAGAAATAGTAACAGTAGGTTATGGTAACAGTTTAGCTCCATTGCAGTGGTGTCTTGTGCCAATTGGAGTTGTTCATGTAGCTGTGGTTTCAAGAATATGAATTGTCATTAAAATGCCTTTATATTTCATTTTGTCTGAGAAAAAGTATTATGAGTGTTCTCATCCACATATCTTCACAAATATCTCTGTCTAGACAGAAAAGACAGACTTGCAAAGTGGAGCTGAACAACTTGTTTAGTTTTTGTGAATATATGCCCAGACATAGTCCTGTACCAATTCTTTATTTTACTATGATGACTAAAGACTCAATAATGACTAAGCTACTGATGAGATGTGATTGCTGCTTACCCAGCAGATCAATACTGTCTCACTGCCTCCTGATGTGGAGGGGTGTATCCTGATAGCATTCAGCTGTTCGATTATCTTACTCTTAACTGCAAGCTCTTTGAAGCAGTCAGGTTTTTGTTTTGTTAGCCGTGTAGCTAGCACAAGTTCTGCAGCTCATTCTCTTGGGTTCAGGAGTAACAGTTATTTTTCTCCTTCCCAGTAGCTGGTGCAGTGCTGTGTTTTCGACTTCAGTCTGAGAACAATGCTGATAACACACCAATGTTTTTAACTGTTGCTAAGTAATGCTTACCCCGATCAAGGACTTTTCAGTCTCTCATGTTCTGTCAGTGAGGAGGGACATGGGAAGACAGGAAGAAGCAGAGACAGGACACCTGACCCAAACTAGCCAAAGAGGTATTCCATACCACAGCACATCATGCCCAGTGTATAAACTGGGCGGGAATCATCCAGAAGGGCAGAGCACGGCTCGAGTGGGACTGGATATTGGTTGGCAGGTGGTGAGCAATTGTATTGTGCATCAGTTGTGTTTATTGTTTTTTCTATTCCATATACACTGAAGCACAGTTGCACAATAGATACCACCGTGGTAATTCAGCTAACACAAACTTCTAACAGTGTGCAATTCAATCTTATTTTATTATCCTTGCCCTTTATTTATTTTCTCTCAGCTATGACTCTTCTGTTACTTATGTGTTTATATTCAAACACGTGTATGCACATATATTGTTATTTCACTGTTTTCTTCAACCAACACAATTTGATTGTGTACAAAGAACATACAAGCAGCACGTTCTACTACTTATTAAAATGGGAGACTTTCATCATGTTACCAGCATACAGTGCCTTCATGTTAAAGAACCAAAACCCACTGTGTGACACATATACATCCCCATAAATGTATAACCAACTTTCAGCAGTGGTGCACTACATAACTGGTGCAGAAGACAGCGACACATTTGGGGAAACAACATTTCTGAATGCCAAACATACAGAGGTGAGACACTAAATCTTATGAATTATCCATGCAGAGCAGACAGAACACTCATTTTCAAGGTCAAATGAGAAAGATCCCCTGACCCGTGTGGTAAACTACACGTTAATACATTTATCCATCTTTGGAATTAAGAAACGAAGTCAACACAGAGAAATAAACCAGTGGGGTAAGTCAGCCAAGCTACCAAAATCATTATGCCATCTGTTTTCCTGGCATTTTTAATGCCTGTGCAGAGCATACACAATGAAAAATAGATCTCCAATTCAAATTTTAGTTTCTTCTAAACTGGATTGCAGTATCAAATAGATATACATTCTTTGGACAACCCTTAACTGGTGAGTAAGATAAACCAATACTAAGTCTTTTTAAAGGCAAATCACAGTAGTGTCTCATAAATGCTTCTACACTTCCCATTGGCCTTCACCAACATACTTGAAAAATAGTATGTTTTGTTATAGTTGTCAACACTATCATTTAAAGGATAACAATTCAGAAGAGAGGCAAGGTGGTCAGTTGATTCCTCCTAAATACTGTGGACAAGCAACACTCAAGTTTGGCTCCTGAACCTGATGGGCTGTTGAAGCACAGCTCTTTGGTGGTTCAAGAGAAGGCAACTGTACTACCAGGGGAGCAGACCAGAGAATGAATTCTGACTGGGAATGTCAAATTTAAACTCTCTAGTAGTGCAAAGGGGTTCAGAAGTGAATGCTAGTACATACTGAAGTCCTTCAGCAGAATTGGGTAAAAAGGTCTTGTTGGGACCATGGCAGCATAAAGGCTATGGCATGTAGTATGTGCAATGTAGCAGCATACATATATTACAGTTTTTTCTAAATCATTGGGATGCTATTAGAAAAAAATCATTTTTAACATTTACATCTCTGATGACTATAGAGTGGTAGGATCTTGCAGCAAACGTTTCAGAGTATTCATCGCTGTGTTTTTTAGTGTCTCTACACAGGCAGTTAGTTTAATTTCTGATATATCCAAGCCATTTTTCTTTCATATTAATATTCGAATATGAGAAGTACATTACTTCAAGTTGCTGAATTGATTTTCAAGAGGAATCTTGGTATACATAAATTGTTACTTCTCATGAAACTTTTCAAAAAATGGCCAGATTCAATTCTGTCTTTTGTAAGGAGCATGGAGGAGTATAATGTGCCCATGTCTTATAAAACAGTTTAGATGCTCTTCATGGTATTGTTTAGTTATCATCTGTTGTATTTTATTTAGTTTGATAAGATACTGCAGAATAATGAAAGCATTAAACCTGCATGATTACAGTATTGGTAAAATGCCATTACTGTTGGTCAAGTACTAATGAAAAATGAATGCAATTCCTCACCAAGTTCAGATTGCCATTTTAAGAGCAGTCATCTAAAACCAGGCAGTGTTTAGAAATGCATGATTACGACGTTTACTCATGAAGAAAGCAGTGTTTCTTTATATTCCTAAAGAACCATATGTCTCTTTTAGTAGATCATACCAGTTTCTTTTGTGGAGGCCAATAAGGGTCATTAAACACCAATGGGTCTCTGAGTCCTTCTTCAGAGTCAATGACATTGTAGGCTTCACCAGCGATCTCATTTTCCTTCTGTACAAGATCTGCAGGGCAAGGGAGTCAAATGAACTATGAAAAACATAATCACTGCTTTTACTGTTGCTTTTTTATCATAAAAATTCCATTTATTCAAATTCCATTTAAAAATGCATTGGCCTGAGGAAAGCATAAATATATACTTTTGTTTTTATATTTATAACTTTTCATTTTAGAAAAGAATTTTATCATTCTTTTTGGAAAAAAAAAATCTCTATTTATTTTATTCTCTATTCTATTAAATATTACACAAACTTGTTATATAAGCTTCGGGACAAAGCAAGTGGTTAACAAAGTAAATACCTCTAGAACAGTTTCTCAGAGGTGACAAAATATTTCACAAGTAGCTGAGGGGATTAGTAGTCTAACACTCATTTTCAGAAGTGACTTGAGAACCAAGGTTCAGCTTTTCAAAAGTATCTGGGCCTTTAACTCACATTTTACTTTAAGAGAGTTAGACCCTCAAAACCTATGAGGATCTAGAATTCAGGATGAAAAGCCTTACTGAAAGTCAAGGGGATTTGGGTTATCAAAGGCCAGATTTTTAAAAAAGTATTTATGAACTTAGAGGCAGATATAGGCACCCGGCTGATTTTCTTTTTTAAAGTAGAGTGAAGAAGGGTTAAGTCCCTGACACTCACTGAGATTAGTGTGCTCTTAGAGAGTGCTAAGTACACCTCTGCATCTAAATACCTTTAAAAAATGTTTTTTTGAATTGCTTTTGAAAGTGACCTTTATCTTCTGAATGCAGTGATTTATCCTATGCTTAATTCTCGACCTCACAAAGATTGACATAGATGTGCTTTACTCAAATATTTCTTCGTCATGATCTTAATGGAAATTTACAGGATTAGGTAACAAAATCTTATTTTTAACAAAATTTGGTTGGTATTTGAATACAGAAATTCATAAAAAGTTGAGAGCTGAAAATAATAGACAGTTTTGCTCCACTGTGATTGTACTTGGGAGAGCTCTGTCAGACCTTGAGCATTCAGCTTCAGGATTTCTCCCTGTAAATGCTAAGCAGCCCACATGAGCACAAGCACATATGTATAAAGTCATACTGTTAGGAGATGAATGACTAACTCACTTTCACCGTCTTTGCCACAGCTGGGAAGAAGATAAGGGGTAGAATGAAGAAGAAAGTTGCAACGTGACACAAATCTGGCAAGATACAGTTTTGGATTTTGATTTCTGAGGAAGCAGAATTTCTTTCTGATTGCATTACACTGTGCAGCTCCATTTTTTTTAGCCTCTGCTATTTTTTTTCTTACTTTTATGATTGATTCATACAATCATCTTACATAAATATAAATTTCTCTGTAACAGTTCCCAGTATTCAGCTTTAAAATGAATCCTCTATTTTGTACTGAAAACGGTAGTTCCTAAGTCACATTCAATGTTTTTTTCCCTGTACTGACTGGTTCCTGAGCATGCTGGCTGCTGGTAAGCTTTGTCATGAGATGCTGAGATATAAAGAACAACAGGTTACTTCATAATCTCTTCTTGTTAATTCTTGTTCTGGAGAGTACCTGCTGTCTTTAAAAGCGATTTGAGTGACCCAAGATTAAGAAGTCTCCCTGTAACAATTACTGTTCTTATCACTGAAGAATATTCATACCAATGTCACATCTTCCTGACGGTTTCAAATCCATAGACTGAGGGAGAGATAAACGTCAAATAATCATATAGTATGCAACCATAAAACATCGAAGTGGTCCAACACAATTCCATTTTGGGGAAGAGTAACACTATCAGACTAATTGATTTCTGTCTGCAAAGTATGTGTCAGTACAAAACACCATCTGAGACCATTTAAATAATTTTTAAAGTGCAACAGTGCTTACAGTATTTCTAATCATCTTCCTAGTTGATCCCTGTTGGGCAAACGACGGAAGGGCTATGTGAAGGGAAGCTAAATGAACCATAAAACCTAACACTGACAGTGTTTCAGAGAGGGTATCAAAATGCAAGAGTACTACTGCCAGTATGTCTTGCTACCTTTTTGATTTAAAAGATACAAAAGTATAGACTTCCATTCTTACAAAGTTCAGTCACACTTGAGATACAAATAAAGGATCTGCTACCATGACACCCATCATAGTATATCCCATATTAATCCTCAAAACATTTTTCTAAGCCTGTTTAACTGCTGAGCAACTATTGCCATCGCCTGCATTGACAGTATTTGTGCAAAGCTGGTTCTTTGAAATATTATCCAAAGTCATAAATATTTGGAAAATTAATATGGAAAGATGAAATTACATTAAAAAAAAAAAAAAGGAGCTACCCACTGAATCTGCCCATCCTTTCTTCTTTCCAGAAATCTAGGCACAAATAAAGGACATGTACTATAATTGCTTCTTCTTCCCATCCCTTAACTCAGAATCCTGCTGAAGAAGTCTTTAAGAAATAGAGAAAAAAAGCATCAAACCAAAATATTAAATGTTATTAACTAAACTTCCAATTTAGCATCCTTCCACACTAACTGAGAAAGTGAGCCTGCTGGGAACCTCCCTTTGTCCAGTCTAAGGGCATGTGGCGGTCTTCAGATGGCTAAACATCTTCTAGGCTGTAGCAGTAATGTCTGCACCAGCTAACCTATTTCGATTGTACCTGAACCAAAACAGAATTGACCTAGTTTTATTTCCAAGTAAACTAATGCAACTCATAGACTGGTTAGAAACTGAAAATAATTATTTTAAATCAGATGAAAATGGTAGGTTTGCCAGAAGGAGTAAGGAATTGAAGGCTACAGTGATAAAGGGTAACTCAAGATCGGCATCCTGGATACTAGGTGATGGAAAGCCAAGATGGCAGTTTGATACAGCTGAGGAAAGTTTTAACAGTCCCAAGCTGAGAAGGTGAAATTGTTATCATTTGAGGTCAACTCACTTTTGCTTGGATATGTTTAGGATTTCTCCAGTGGAAGAGAATACAGTTCACTGCTTATAAGACCTCTATTTATAAATGCATTAGAATATTTTCCTTTTTGTGCTAATAACAAAGCTTGAAAGATAATCTCAATATAACTTCAGTGCACATTATGCATAGCTGTCTTCTTGACTGCAGAACACCTGAAATCCATTGATTGTATCCACCGTGGTAAAAAAAAAAATGTGCAAGCAGCAAACAAATTAATCAGTAAGCTGTAGCATGCTGCCAAAAGCAAAGATGGCTAAACATCAACTTTATTGGGGTTTATTCATCTATCATCTCAATGAATAATATGCTTCAGCACTGCAGATATTGTGTCAGCTACACTGTGGACCCCGGTGGTATATAGTGAGCTACAAAACCGGACAGATACAATAAGATAGACTTCTGAACACAGAAATCCAGACTCTTCCAGTGATACACAGATCAGTTATTATACAACAAACCCCACTAGCTCCTTCACAGCTTGCTTAGCCTGCTGTGTCACTATGTAGTTAAGAAGTCTTTAATCTTCAGGCTGACACAAGCGCAATGAGTCTACAGACTAAAATTTCATACACAATTTGGATGAAAGCTAATTGCTGCCTGTTATTCTATCTGCTTTCCTCCGAGTAGAAGAATGTGGGGAAAAAGTCAAATGTATTGCTTTTACTGCTTCATGCTTTGTGCTATGAACTGCAATTGTGAAAACGCTAGTAAAAAATAAAGCTATTTCTGTGTTTCATGAGCACAAAAGATTGTCAGATAGTCATAAAATGCTGCTGGTCAAGATGTATCCCTCAAGATGTATGTTTAATTTACTCTGACTCAAAATTCTCTTCTCCAGGTTCCCAACTGAAGACATATTTTTTTTACAATTATTTCCAGAAGAAAATGTGTTTTCAGATCTGAGCAATGGTCCTTAAATTGGATCTTTGTGGCACCAAAAATAAGCTCACTAAAGGCAATTAGCACACAAAGCTTTATGCCCATATGTATAACACTTGAACGCCAATGGGACTGTCCACATTGTGCAAAGTGAGTAGCATGAATCAGCCTTTGCAGGACTAGAGACTTCAATGTAACACCACTAAAACTTATAATACACTATTTAAAAAAAACCCAAGCATAATGATTAGACTAAGTGAAAACTGTCGTTCATGGAGTATAATAGATCAAACAGAAAGACACAAATATAACAAGAGAACCAGGAAAACCAGCAGTAAAATCAAAGAATGATAACATGTATATAGCATGGTTTACCAGAGGTGAAAAAAACCAAGGAGATAATGTGCTTCAAAATTCAATAATCAGAGTAAAATTATGAATTAATAAGGAAAATTACATCTTCCAAAAGTCATTTGTGATGTACAACATATTTGAGCCATATTCATACATACATTTAAAAAAATGGCAAACCACAGATTTCAACAATAAAAAGCCTTTTCATAATCAGAGAATGGTATGAGAAATCTTCTTAATGAAACAGCTGCACTGTCTCCTGTCACAATATCCTTTGATGACAAATTATGCTTCAAGGTGAGAGCCAAGTCAGTTGAGATTCTTATTGTGAATTACCCCATAGGAATCCATATCTCTCTCTCTTCTGACTACAGGTAGACCCTGATGAGTTGAGAGCCTATGGAGTAAAGTCGCCCTTTGCAACTTCCTTCCTATTGTAATAGTTTTCTGGTTAATGTATCTATTTATTGGACAGTGACTTTAGTACCCCATGTTAGTTTGTTTGTTTGTTTGTTTTTAATTTGGAAAGGGATAAGTATTTTAGTAAATTTTTTTAAGAAATTGTTTCTTCCTTAGAAAATTTTATCATGCTTTGAATCTAATGACAGTGCTTTTCAGCATTTCTCATCATACATTCATATTTACCACCATTTAATCAAAAAAGGATAATTTTAACTATTGCTTTTGCAGGAGATTTAATCTATAACCAGATAACTCTGTAAGTGTTCAGAAAGCATATAGATGAGGCCTTCTGTGACATGGTTTAGTGGCGGTCTTAGCACTCCTGGGGTAATGGTTGGACTTGATGATTTTAAAGGTCTTTTCCAACCTAGTTAATTCTATGACTCTATGATTCTATAACCCATTAACAGTCCCTCCACACCATACAATCAAAAATTGTTTTGCATGTGTCTACTATTTCCCCCCAGTTTCAGTTCTCACTGTCTGACTAAAGCAACTGAACTTAAATTATTTTTTAAAGGATGTTGAATAACAAACCAAATTTGTTCATGGGTTGTAGGAAACTTATCCAAGAAGAGCCTGATTTACACATCAACCTCACCCTTTCCAATCTTGAAAAACATGGAATCAAATCTGCAGTTAGAAAAGTTGCATGCACTTTCGACATCAAAATAGCAACCACTGTTCTGCCTATCTTACTACAAGTTTTTAGGTAACTTAGAAATTTTAGAAAGGTCAGTGTGCCCAGGAAATAAACAGAGAAGAAAAGAGGGATGTAATCATGCTGCTCTGTAAGTCCATTGTGTGCCTATGTCACTAACACCATCGGCAATCCTCATCCCCCTGTCTCCAGAAGAACATGAGTGATAGTATTTACAGAGGAGGAGACACTGGAAATGCTCATACTCTCTACCCAGAGCACTACTTTAGAGCCAGTGTCACTCAGGACAAGCACTGATTTTCAGCGCAGAATACGAGAGCACTGCCAGAGACAGATTGCTGAGCTGCCAGGATCCAGGATCCTTGGTCTGACCCAGCATGGCAGATCAGCACGTTTTAATAATGAAGCTAGTCTCCAGAAATGACCATAAGAAGCTTCCTGTTCATTTATTACATTGCCTCCTCACATACACTGAGCTTTATTTTTGAGGCCAGCCTCAATAGCCAACCACAGCTGAGTGAGCTGCTGGCTATTCTAAATTATATCAAGGCTGAGAATACTGTAAATCAGGCAAGAAACTTTAATGCCACCTTTGGCTACAATGACCATCAATCCTTTGTCCCCATTAGTCACTACTGGACTCTAGCCCAAGTGTCTGCAGTCTTAAACAAGATACTGTCTTTGATGACCAGTTTCCATCAGACTTAAACTAGTCCAGTGACAAAACAGTTATCCTCCCCGACAACCTATGGAGGTGAGAAAAAACAGTGAGAAACAGGATGTTTTCCATGAAAGATAATTTATATACAAAAAACTGTGCTTCTGCTACAACCAGCAATCTACAGTAGAATATTTTTAGGACACAGATAATTCTGGCTCAGTTCCACAAAATGAATGGTAAAACTTCCTCAATTTAATTACCACCCCATGAAGCAATCTGACAGTCCCAGTGCAGTGCTTAGTAAGCATTTTACCTCAGACAGCTTGAAGATGTAGTATAGCACTGAAATTACAATACGTATCATGACTTGTTCTATCATCCTACTTTGGGAATGCAGCATGCTTGTCTCTATAATGAGCTGTCTGACATTCACCCATTTCGCCTGTAGCAAACAGGAGTAAAACGTAAGTAACCATAAGTTGGCGTAGTAGTTGAATGCAAGCTAAAATATTCATTTTTGATAGAAGGTTTCAGATACTTCTAACTATCTAGACAAGTGTAACACACAATTTACTTACATTTAAATTCTGAAATTTTTTTGATTTTTCTAAATTTTTAGTTATTACAACCTGGAAGAAAATACAACCCACAAACCTTGTTCTCTCCCTTGCCATCGTACTTTCACTTACAAGATTCATGGAAAGTATATTAGGGACACGCTTACTACTATGCCAAACGCAGTGATAACATATGTATTACTTAAGAACACATACGTGTGTCCTATTTAGAAAATAAACTCTGCAAGAAAAAGTTTTCTCTGTTTAGTTCAAAAAAACAAAGAAGAAAAGCAGTGCATTAAAATATTGCAATAGGACAATTTATAAAGCTTTCATTAATGCAGTTCTGTAATGCTTTTTTAGTAAATATATTTATGCTTCAAAATACATGCTAGTCTGCAATTCTGCAAGTATAATGAAATTATGTACCTTTATTAAAGACGAAACAAGTGACCCAGCTGGTATCCAGCAGAAGAAAGACTGAGACTTATTTACTCATATGAAATCTTACTGAGAATATTGAGAAGCATTTTTCTTTTTAATCTTTTTAACAATGCCATTACATCAGAATCAAACTGTGATATCCTTCCCTTGGCTAAGCAGTTTTTAGATGACATGTGGAAGAGCAGTTAAGCCCAAGCTAAACTTTAAAACACTCACCTTACAGGAACTATTCACACCTATAATAAGGCCCCTGTAGAGCATCCAAGAAATCAGTGAATCTTCACTGACCTAAATCACTAACTTAACACTTCTGTGAGTTAAGTGTCATAGGGTGAATACTGCTAAATGCCATCTCAGAAGCCATGAATTGTGGAATGTAGAAAAGTAATTCCCCACATTAGCCATAGAAATAGCCTAAAAAAAAAAAACAAACAAAAAACAAAACAAAACAAACAAACCCACCTTTAAAATAACTTCATATAAATGAGTAAAGAAAAAGAACTGAGATCCTCCTTCTGCTTATCTGTAGGTTTCTAAGGAGTCCTTGCAACAAACACATGTAAAAGAGAAGTTTCAGATGTTATTAGAAACTTTGGAGTCCAGATCATACAAGTATGGGAATGTACCATATCTGAAACACTATTAATGACTATAAGTTTAAGAAATTAATTGGAAGTCAATAGAAAATTTAGGCTTGAAATGTCTTTATAAACAGTAGAATACCAACAATACATAATATGACATGCCCATTTGTGCTCGAAATTCCTTCTGTTTACTGCACCTATGTTTGGTTAAGTCAGTTCTCTGCTCCTTGTGATTGTCTGGGAGCAGATACTCAAAACTAATTGTGTAGATCATGCACAGCATGTATGATCCAAACCATAGATTTGAAAGTCTAAATATACTTGAGAAAGATCATTTGCTATGATATAAACAAACAAAAAAAAGCACAAAGAAAAGCAAAAAAACAAAAACAATGAAACAAATGGAAACCTCTGCAAGATAAAATATAGTTTCGATTTGCCAGATGTTGGCTCCCTTGCAAACCCTGTGTACAACTGTCTTTGTTTCTTACCCATTATTTTGAGTATGAATTATTTCTGAAACTTTAGGTTCTTTCTTTTACACAACAGATCTCTCTTTATTACTTTCGAAAATAGAAATGTTCGGTCACCCTTCTTCAGAGTGACAGGGTTACAGAAAACAGAAGTACCTCAGGATTTAGAAAGCACTTCCCAGTCACTATTATTTGAAAGCAAGAGTTTTCACCCTCAAAGAGGCATAATGCCCCAAAAGAAACAATACTCTGAACAAAGATGAAAAATCGTAGATTACTTTCACAGGCTCTTATTCTACAATGGAGAAAATATCCACACTCCAGCTACGCTTCTTTGAAAAAAATATTTTCTTTTTATATAGAGATAAAAAGCAAAGCTTTCAGGTCAGAGGCTATAGGGGAAAAGAGCTAATGTCTCCTCAGGCTTTGATGTTACAAGTAGTCCCTTGTTACAGAAGTGTATTAGAGCTACTAGTAAATCCAGCCAGCATGTTTAATAACCCCTTTCAGTATGGGTGGTATATGGATTATTCTGTACATAACACAGCAAGGAAAGTCATGCATATTATGAACAATACATAGACCTTTATTTTAACACGTTAACATTACTTTAAAATATGGCATAGCTAAAAGGTAATGTGTGGTTTATAGATCCCATAGGAAGACCTCTCTTTATAAATGGACCTGAAACAACTATAGACAGCAAAGCAGGATTAAGCGGTCCTCTCTCATTGAAATGTAACACACATAATGGGTTTTGCACCAGTGTGTAATATCTGAAAACAGCAAATTTCAACCTGTTGAGAACTAAACACAACTGTGATGAGTAACAACATATGGTGTCTGTTACTTTCCAAGCTGCAGGACTGCAGACTGCAGGAACCACTCTAAAACGACATAGTCAGTTGTCTTTCACTAATTCTTATGACCAACACCTGAATGACCTAATGTGCCAGTCTGCAGTGGTTCTAATGCACCAACGCACATAATGGACCAATTTACATTTTACCTAATTTTTGGAACACTATATCTAAAAATTAAGGATACACTGGATTAATACCAATAAAGATTAGCTTAAAAAATAATCAGCCAAAATATTAAAGCATTGGTGCTATGTAGCACCCAGCTGTATAACAATAAGGGATAGCACGAGAAAAAAATGTTGAATTGTTTTTAAATTCCTTGGGTTTTTTTGTATCCATGTAAATTGAAACTTGATAAGAGTACTAATCCTCACACTTAAAAAAAAAAATCTTTATTCTCTTAGGTATTTCATATTCTCCAAAAGGCCACTACATACAAGAAAATATAGTTTCTAATTGAGTTTTGTGTAATCTGGAAAATTGTGTTTGTTTGGATATTAGTGAAATACTAATTGCTGAGACCACCGATTACGCAAATTTGAAAATTACATTAATATTATTTAGGTACCCTGTAGTTTGAGCACTGTTTGGTAGATAATCAAACAGAGAGACTGTCCACCAAAACCTCTCAAAAATCTCAAGTAATCAGAAAGCTGAAATGCAGCTACCCTACATCTGAACCAGGCACAGGTACACCCTGACAAGTTTTCTCGACAGAGGCGCCTACAGGAAATTTTGTATCAGCTCCAGTTTTCAGCCAGAAGTGAGCCGACGCAAGAAGGGTAACTTGGGTTTGCAAGGGACTTGCACTAAGGAGTTTCTGCAGGAAAGATGGAAAGGATTCAAAAAGAAATAGAAAAATAGGAGAAAGGCTGGCAGTGTGAAAGTCAAAAAGGGCATGGGTTCAAGGGAAAGCTAGGAAGGAAAAGAGAAAAAACCCTGTTATATGAGGAGTAGGGATAAAGAAAGAAAAGTGCAAGGAAAAAAAAAAGTCCAAGAGGAGTTTTTTTTTTCATCTGATTGATCTTAACAGATTTCCAGATTACATTTTTAGCTTTGCAAGTTTTGCTTAGAAATATATTTAAGATGAATAATTCACTGGAACTGTTGGAGAGCATGATGTCTTAAATAACAGCAGTCTTTCCACACTCAGTTTACATATTGGTAAGATATGTTTAAAATATTGATACTGGCTTCACAATGCTAGGGAATCACCCTACCCCTCTGCTGGAAGCTACATCTCTGAAAGCAGAGCTATGGAGACCATCCTCCGCGCCTTCAGCTGCACCAGCTAAACCTACTGCACCAGCATGCGCTCACCTCTGACATACAGAAATAAGCATGTGCTATCTGTATAAAGGGTGCAGCAGAAAAGACTCACAAGCCCCATTAAAATAGCATCAGGAGCAGAGTTGTAAACCAGTGTCCAAAAACACAGCAGCTATATTCATCAGAGGATCTCCTGAGGTGTCTGGCAGCTTTTAACAATAAAGATAACAAAAAATGCAGACTTATTTTTTCAGTGGAAGGTATTAAACACAAAGGGTACACTTTGTTTCTCTCAAATGATCGAAAGTGCCAGAGTTATGATGGACCATGTCCTGTTTTCTGTTTCAACATCTCTTTTGGAAATCTCCAGACTTTTCCAGATATTTCCAGGCTATCTCCTTAATAACATACTTATGAAACACTGCTATGGTCTGCTATTTCTTCACCCTGCCTCCACACCAAGTTCTGCTGAAGTATCTGTGCAATGGCAGGTGGGTTCCCCAGTCCCTTTCTCTTTTTGCCTTTCAGCATTTATGCTACACCATTTAGGTAGTAACACTTTTTAGATTCATTTTCTCCCTTTCTTTTGGAGAGGCCTTATGTAGACCCCTTTCTAGCTCCTCAAGCAGGACCAGAAGGAGCAGGTGTGGGTTTCCAGGTGGGAATTATAAGCAGCATCACTTTTGTGTTCAGTTCATGGCAATGCAGGGTGAAGCCGTAAGGATCCCTGGCAGGCTGGTGTGCTTCTTTCCCCACAATGCTTCTTTTTTGCCCCTGTTCATTCCTAAACAGCAAGCTATTGAGAACAAAGACCATCCAGTGCATGTGTGTGGAAAGAAATGCAAGAGAAGGCTCTACTGCCAACAAGCAATAGCGATGAGAGTTTTCTTAAAAAGCCATGAGAATTATAAACAATATACTACTGCCATGTGTTAAAAAAGCACAAGGTCACTAGTGAGAAAGAAACTAAGTGTTATTCTCAAAAGACAAAGTCAGGAGATACAAAAGGGCATACATCATTTCCCTCTGAAATTGTATGATAAAATGACAGCAAAAATCAGCTTAGGAGCAACACATGAACTAGCCTTCTGTGCCTCCTGCTCTCTTCCTTCCAAGACTAAATGGATCTGTGTCTCTCTTTTGTCACATTGTTGTAACTTTCATTCAATCTCCCCACTTCACCTTGACCGCGTCTCAACAGTAACAATATGTTTCTTGTTCTTAACACTTTTCCCAGCAAGGATCACTGACAGCCTCTTACTTTGTATTTTCTCAGCTTCTGAGGCAGTGATTTCTTTTCCCCCTTCTTTTTCCCCCAACCATCATCATTGCTATATGGGGAGAATTCAGTTCAATTTTGGTTTTAAACGTGAAATGTTTGAATTAGCAAATGTCTTCCAGCTTGCAGGAGAAAGAGATGGTCTTTAAAAAAGAAAAGAAAAAAAGCTTTATTTTTTGCAAAATAAGAAATGAAAAGCTGCAGAATAATCTTAAATCATTTTATACTGCACATAAAACTTGAAAATAATGAGAGCTCTTCAATTTAGAAATGATTGGGGTTCTAGGCATACGAATCAAAGAAAGCTCTAAAATTATTAGAACACTACAGTATCTTTCGTAAGCATTTCAATTCAGAGGCGATCAAAGATTCTGGACTTGCAGAGCAATTTACTTGGCATTTGCAGGAAAGCCTCACTCTTTCAAACTGAAGCACTCTTAACAATATGAAGAACTCCAATAATTTTAAATTGATGTATACCATACATGCCTAGAAATCCAATTTAGTCTTTAAATAAAAACACTATAACTTCAAAAGTATGAAGGGCCCACCCACAACATAACAGCAATCTAGCCTTTCCTATTCACATGTCAATTCAGCCTAGCTGTTATTTCTCCCATGCTAGCTTTTTCTAGCACAAGGAATTGCTGAAAACATTAGAGATTAGTGCTTCTTTTAACACTATCCTTCAGGCTTGCTTTCTGCTTATTTACGATTTTTTTCCCAAACTCAGTGAACTTCTGGACAGCTCCAGATTACAGACTGATTTGAAAGGTGTATATGGCATTTCTAAATACTTTTAAATATGGCAGATAAAAACCAGAAGGCAACGTTTAAGCCACATCGAAGTTGCTATATATTCTTAACCAAAACTTTAATTCATCTCCGTTTAAGTCTGTGAATACGTGTATCTCCTTTTAATTTACCTGAGTTTCGGTTTGCTAATAATTAGTTCTATTCTTAATGGAAACATAAAGCACATTGAATTCTAAAACAATATTGTTGGTTGATATTCAAGGATCACCTGCTGCAAGCTCAGGAGATATACATCCCTACTAGAAGGAAGTGCTGCAGGAGGGCCAGGAGACGTCCTTGGATGGATGAGGAGCTGCCAAGGAAAAGTCAAAGGAAAAAAGAGGCTTATAAAAGGTGGAAGCAGGGACAGGCGGCGTGGGAAGAATATAGGGATGCTGTCCAGGAAGCTAGGGACCACGGTTAGGAAAGCTAAGGCCTGCTTAGAATTAAACTTGGCTAGGGATGTTAAGGATAACAGGAAGGGATTCTATAGGTACATACCAAATAAAAGACAGGCTAGGCACAACGTGGGCCCTCTCCAGAAGCTATCAGGGAGAACTGGCTACCCTGGATTTGGAGAAGGCTGAGGTTCTTAACGACTTCTTTGCCTCAGTGTTCACCGGAAAATGCTCTGACCACACCACCCAGGTCTCGGAAGGCAGACACAGGGACTGTGAGAATGAAGACCCTGGGCCCACTGTAGGAGAGGATCTGGTTCGAGACCATCTTAAGAACCTGAACATACACAAGTCCATGGGGCCGGATGAAATCCACCGTCTGTGGTCCTGAAGGAGCTGGCAAATGAAGTTCGTAAGCCACTGGCCATCATATTTTAAAAATCATGGCAGTCAGGGGAAGTTACCGACGACTGGAAAAAGGGAAATAGAACCCCCATTTTCAAGAAGGGGAAAATGGATGAGCTGGGGAACTACAGAGCAGTCAGTCTCACCTCTGTGCCTGGCAAAATCTTGGAGCGGATTCTCCTGGAAGGCATGCTGAGGCACATGAAAAACAACAAGGTGGTTGGTGACAGCCAGCATGGCTTCACCTAAGGGGAAATCCTGCCTGACCAATCTGGTGGCCTTCTATGATGGGGCTACAGAACTCATGGACAGGGGAAGAGCAGTTGATGTCATCTAACTGGACTTGTGCAAAGTGTTGAACACTGTCTCACATGACATCCTTGTCTCAATTGGAGAGACACCGATTTGATAGGTGGACCACTCAGTGGATAAAGAACTGGCTGGATGGCCGCACACAAAGAGTTGTGCTCCATGGCTCAATAGTCCAGCTGGAGACCAGTAACGAGTGGTGTCCCCAGGGATCGGTGTTGGTACCGGTCTTGTTCAACATCTTTGTTGGTGACATGGACAGTGGGATTGAGTGTGCACCCTCAGCAAGTTTGCCGATGACACCAAGCTGTGTGGTTCGACTTGATTACGCTGGAGGGAAGGAATGCCATCCAGAGGGACCTTGGCACGCTTGTGAGGTGGGCTGATGCCAACCTGATGAAGTTAAACCATGCCAAGTGCAAGGTCCTACACCTGGGTCAGAGCAATCCCAGGCATAGCTACAGGTTGGGCAGAGAAGAGATTCAGAGCAGCCCTGCCGAGAAGGACTTGGGGGTGTTGGTCGATGAGAAAATGAAATATGAGCAGGTAGTGTGCGCTCGCAGTCCAGAAAGACAACTGTATCCCGGGCTGCATCAAAAGGAGCGTGACCAGCAGGTCGAAGGAGGTGATCCTGCCCCTCTACTCTGCTCTCATGAGACCTCACTTGGAGTACTCTGTGCAGTTCTGGTGTCCTCAACATGAAAAGGACATGGAACTGTTGGAACAAGTCCAGAGGAGGGCCACGAGGATGATCAGGGGACTGGAGCACCTCCCGTATGAAGATAGGCTGAGAAAGTTGGGGCTGTTCATCCTGGAGAAGAGAAGGCTGCATGGAGACCTCAGAGCAGCCTTCCAGTATCTGAAGGGGGCCTGTAGGGATGCTGGGGAGGGACTTTTCATTAGGGACTGTAGTGATAGGACAAGGGGTAATGGGTTCAAACTTAAACAGGGGAAGTTTCGATTGGATATGAGGAAGAAATTCTTTACTGTAAGGACGTTGAGGCACTGGAATGGGTTGCCCAGGGAAGTTGTGAATGTTCCATTGCTGGCGGTGTTCAAGGCCGGGTTCGACAGAGCCTTGGATGGCATGGTTTAGTGGGAGGTGTTCCGTGCTCATGGCAGGGGGGTTGGAACTAGATGATCTTAAGGTCCTTTCCAACCCTAACTATTCTATGATTCTATTCTATGATTGATAGAACAGGAAAATAAAGTCTGAATGTTAAAAGTTACATCTCAAGTATACATGTAAAAAAAAAAAAAAAAAAAAAAAGAGGTTCTGTGTTGACCCCCCTGCTGCTTCCTGGCAAACCTTCATAGACTCCTGTCAGCAGCCAATTTGTGAAGTCTCCCTTTTGCATAGCAGAAAGCACCTTTCCAGTCCTGCTGCCAATATCAGAAACCCTTCCTGTAGCCCAAAAGGCTTGTGAGTGTTCACAGGAGAGCTACTCTCTACAGAAACTCTAGGGTTTTTTTTGTCTTATTGTCACAGATGTAGGTCTGTGTGAGACACATATAAGGCAGTCAGCAGCTTCTCCAACATTCATCATGCCAAAAAAATTAACAAAAAACCAAGGAAGGTGAAGCTGGAAGGAACTTCTGGAAATCATCTGGCGCAACCCCCAATTCAGCAGAGAACCAACACAGATCAGGTTGCTTGGGATTTTGTGTAGTCAAGATCTCCAAGGCTATACTTTTATAAATCCCTAATACTTCTTCATGTTACCTTGTAAATTCTGGTATTCTAAAATCATTAATTCTAGATTTTCTTTCTGCGAAGTTGCTAGCCAGGCCTGTTTGTAAGGACAGAACATATCTATGAAACATTAATCTAATTTAAATCAATGCAGGTGCCTTTTTTTTTTTTAGTACTATTGAAGTTTATGTGATCTGTGATAAGAAGTCTGTTCTGTCACCCACGGGCTATAGCTTAGCCTCAAGACAGAGAATGTGGGACTTAGGGTAAATTCAGTGGAGACTATGATGTCTATAAACCTTTACAAAATGTCACACCAAAAAAGCATTAGATTTCTATCTCAAACTATGCCAGGGCTCACAGTCAGGCAGCAGAAGGGATTACAAATATCCATCATAATATTCTTGGTCTTATAAAACAAATGTAGCTTCTGGTGGTGGAGACTGGACACCAGTTAGCAGGGGCTGTATTTTAAAGTATTCATTCTTTTTTCTTGAAAATAGAAAGAACACTATAGAAAGAAAATGTCTCAAGAATCTTAAATAATGAAACCTGAAATACCTGTGATTGAACAAATCTGTGACAAAGCTTGAGGACCAAACCACAAATGTTGGACACAATAGCATATTTCACACACATCTCAATTGTTTTCTACCAGATTTGATCTTCCTTTTCCACATTGGTTTTCTGTGAAGTCTGAACTGCAAACTTGTTTTGGGAATGTTAGATGAGAAACAGTAGTCACAGCTTCAAAAGGGAAATTATCTACATGTTGTGTTCTGTAACACAAGATTGGCCAAACAAAAGAGAAAAATTAGTTCAGTGCCATTACAACTATTTTGTATAGTAGCCAGATGCCTCCTACTATTTTTGAGTCAAAACCTCAAATGTTCAGGACATGACAAAAATCTAGAAGTGTTAATCTATAGCTAACCTTTCAGCTTCCTCAGTGCATGAGATTATTGTTCTGCTTTGAGTAGTTTAATCAGGTACTTAACAGCTACAGCTACCAGAAATCAACTGTCTTCAGCCTTTCAGAAGCCTTAGGCCAGGAAAAGAAAAAGGTAAATAATGTCAGAAAAAAAAGTCTAAACTCAATAATCTCTACTAATAACTTAATAGTTTCCCTTTTGGATTCACCTCAACCTCTTTGCATGTTTTAAAAACTAACCTGCCTAATGTCCTAAAGATTTAAAACATGTTAATGCATTTTTTAAAATAACATTTTTCAATACTAATTGGAGAAGACCTTGAACTAAAAAGAATGGTCTTTTTAAAACCATTTACTTCTTTGGTTTTAAAATGTACTGAGGACAGACAGAAAGAGCAGCCCTGAACAAGGGCAATACTCATCCCAGACAAAACTGGTAGCTGTCAGTTGCTTTTGCTGCAGTTTTATCCAAAACCCTTATTTTTTGTTGGTTTGATTTGTTTTCACTGCCTGTTAAACACAATGGAAACAGAGTATGTTTTCCACAGCTCCCATAATTCAAAAACTATGAAAAGATTTCACTGAAACTTCTCAGTTCTTTGGTTGCAAAAATCATCAGTGAATAGTTTCAGTCAATTTCAGCCCAAAGACTGAGGGGCCTCACACAGTTGTGAATGTATGGTAATAGAAGTTGATGACACAAACTCTTTTGGTAATCCAACCACGAAGCAGTAAAGAGTGCTATACTTCCTTAAGTGTACATGTAGGATATTTGATTTGTTGCAAAAGAAGTGTCCTTCTTGTAGGAAAAGAAAGTGCCCTGCTTGTAGGGCATTTTCTCCATAATATAATCACATTCTCTTACCTTTTTACTGGAGTATTTCTTTCCAGGCAGTTCTGTTAAAAAAATATGAAAATAAAACCAACTCCTTTTTTACTCTTTCAGATAGACAATGTTGTAAAAAACCCTACAAAGGCTAAACTATAAATACTTCGGACTAAGGAGGGCTTTACAACAAAGGGGAATAGCAATAAGAATGTAGAAATACTTACAATAGAAAATACTTACAATAGAGAATACTTGCATACTTACTTACAGCACTCACTCTTCAAACCATCACAAAATACAGCTGGTTTTCCAAACTAACATTCTACCAACAAACAAATATGTTGTGCCTATTTTTCAGGCCTTCTTTAAAGACCCTAAAATTAGAAGTAAATTGGATTGAATTTCTATAAGATAAACTTTTTCATACCTCTATATGCATACATGTGTGTATATATATATGCATATTTAAATTGTGATACTCTGTAAATATTATAATTCCCATATTAGAGTAGATAACCTGGAGACCATAATGACAAATTACTGAAATTTGTGCCTAGTTTAATCCTGAAAAGCCTCACTGTAGTCAGCAAGAATTTATAGAACCTGGGTGAAGATATAAATACATGTATTTATTTAGCATTTAGATTCTTGAAGTAATGCATGAAGCAGTATACACTATTGAGTGCTAGTTTTAAGAATTCATCCTCTATCATGGAAATAAATCCTACACTGAAGGTGCTATTTTGCAATTTCCTTTAATTATAAGCAAAACAAACATTATTAAAAAAAGACGTTATCACTGTGAGAAAGGAAAGAAATAAAATAAGGAGATGGGACAGAACATACAGGAAGAGGAGATTTTGACAAGTTGTATAATTAATATAAATGGACATTGCCTTTTTTTTTTTAAAAGGAAATATCAAAAGGAAAGGAGATGTTTAATAGAGGCTCTGCTTGCCAGCATACCAGTCACTGCAACAGAGTATTTACTCCCTGAATGTGTGCCAGGAGACTGGAAAATTATCTTAACTGTAATGTTTCCCACCAAACATGGCAAATGAAAGATTAAAACCAAATAGCTAAAGAAGCTTTGAATTGGGCACTTTACTACCACTACAAGATGTCTTAACTTTAACTCTTGAGACACTTTTCCTGAGCTTGAGATTCATGGCACAGAAACTCTTGGTCTGCACTTCTCTCTGCACTTCTGCTCCTCCTGGATCCTTGGGCATCTACCCACAAAATAAAGTTTGCAGCTTCCGGCAGAAAATGAATATGTTGCATTATTTAACAGTGACTGCCTTCAGAGTACTCCTGGGTAAGGTGCAAATGGTATTTTGGTGTTTCTGAGATCACATCTTTTTCACAGCTACGTGGCTGGTAGCATCTGAGTTACAGAACAGTGTATTTTATATTATAGTATATTATATTCATTTCCATTCTATTTGCCTTTGCAGTGGGATTCTCTCCCCTGATTTTAGTTATGTAAAGGTTTGACAACAAGC
>CM029922.1:53801981-53894481 GCA_017639245.1 Myiopsitta monachus
GAGTACATCACACATAGGAAGCGTCCCTACAGGGTGATGTCTCATGTTTTTATTTAAGTTATATTGAGCTGGATAATACTTTTCCTGGAGGTCCAAGCACAGCACCACATCCTTCCACAATTCCTTTCTTCAGAAAGAGTGGAGTGGAGAGAGTCTAGTAACTCAAGGGTAGAAAATATTAACATGGAGATGCTCTAGATACAATCTCTATAAAGGACTTGAAACTGCAGGAACCCTTCAGCAACTCAGTGTAGACTCCCAGTATGCTCTGTGGATAGAAGACCTTGTTGTGATGGTCTCTTCCATTGCGCAAAATCATTCTGGGGAACTGCTGGTCTTCCTAATACTGCAGTCTTCTCAGCTCTGTTAAATGGTGCAGTCTTCTTCTGCCCTCTGTGCTTGGAGTACGCTGACAAGAGGGTTAAAATTCTGTGTGTCCATGTGTATGTGTGCACTTCCAAACTTGCATGGTCCCTGATGCCTCTTGCAGCATTCAGTCTGTGAGGGTGATTTGATTCATGTTTTGAATATCAAAGGATCCTTCTGCCTCTTCCTGCATATTTACCTAAGGAATGAACACTCGGGCTGCATTGCGAAACATTCACATGCCACAGATGCATGTTCTTCCTTCTCCTACAAGCCTGCTTAACTGGGTGGATGTGACAACTTTTGCCTCTGGGGAAACTGAAGAGAGACAGCTGATCTTCAGGCAGCTTGTCTTCTCTGCATGGCACAGGCTCACAGGGCACACAAAACAGGGTAAGGAAAGAACGCGAATGCACATTAAGGGTCAGAAAGAGCAGGGCTTCTCCCCTGGAGGTTGGGAACTGCGAGGGATCCCAGGGTGGGTAGGGAAAAGCCCCCACTAGCAGTGACACAACCCACAGTATGTAAGTGAAGCAAGGAGGACAGCCCCTGACGTGGTGGCCAGTCCAACAAAAAGGACAGATAATAATGCAATATTGTGGCCATGAGGCAGGTCTGAGATCAATCTGGGAAGTCAGTCTGCAGGTCAGTGTTAGAATCATGACCGGTGATCACCAGGCAGAGCCATAGGGATAAGGCAGGAGCCAAGGTCAAGCCAGGAAATCAATTTGCGGTTTGAGGTTGGCATCAAGGAGTAGCATGGATGGCCATGGGCCTGCACTTACATATATTGACTTACAGAATCATAGAATACAAGCCTGGAAGGGACCTCAGAGATCACCTGATCCAACATTTTTAGGCAAGCATGACCTAGACTAGATGCCTAGGCTAGATGTCCCAGCATCCTGTCTAATCAAAACTTAAAAGCATCTGATGTGAAATCCACCACTTCCCTGGGAAGATTATTCCAATGGCTGGTTGCTCTCATTGTGAGAAATGACTGTTCTCATTATGATTGTTCTACGTTAATGAGATCCCCCTGAGTCTTCTCTACTCCATTCCTAGCTCTTGCAGCCTTTCTTCATATGGGAGGTGCTCTAATCCCTTCATTGGACCCTCCAGTATGTCTATGTCTCTCTTACACTGGGGAGCCCAGAACCGCACACAGCACTTCAGGTGTGGTCTCACCAGTTCTGAGCAGAGTTTATTACTGTCTGCAGAGAAAACTGACCATGTGGCTGGAACACACCTTTCTTCTAACCTTGACCTGGGTTACATGACTCAGTTCAGCACCTTCGGACTGTCTATTTCAATATAAGTACAATATTACAGAAGTTGCCCATGTGCATTGCACAAAGGAGTGTCCCAAAGTTTGGCATGCCCTCAGCTTGCCCTACTGACTTGATCTTTCTTGTTCTTCTGACAAATCTACTCAGAATCCTAGGGCTTTCATCCCTGTTCTCCTATTCGCCTTAAGCTGAAAACACTGATGGTTTATTGTTGCTGACTCCAGAGCTAAGTGAACTTTTCCTGTAGTGTGGCTGGTTAAGTTAATGTTATAGCAATATGTTAAACATGGGCTTTTGCCTATCAAATTATGCAATTCTGGAATAGTTCCATTGTTTTTCAATTTTAATTGTTTGAATTTGCTTCAACTTTTTGAACATTTTACTTGTATTATGAGCTAAATGTAAACATCCTGCTCTGAGAAGAGCTCTTTGCTAGAAATTTGGATGGATTTTTTTTTCTGGAAGCAGAAAGTTCATTTTTTTCAGTAGTATTATTAAAGGTTCTGAATGCTATTTCTGTAAACACCATTTTAATCAGGTAATGGAAAGGTTGCTGTCAAAAGATACTGGGGAATTCAGAGTGAGCCTCGCAGATGTGCATAAGCTGTGGGTGCTTTTAGCTGAATGGCTTCAGACAGCGTACCTGCACAAGGACTCACTCTAGCGCTTGTTCCCCCAAAATGCAATCACATATTTGTTCTTCAGAAAAAGAAAGCATAGAGATAACAAGGAAAAAAATAGGCTCTGGAGTCAGCATAAGTTGCATGAGATCATTAATGAACATCCTCTCTTGAAAAATAGCCTTATCCCTCTGAGATATCCAGTAGCTCACAGCAGCAGCGGATCCCAGTTGTCTTGGAATAGCTGGAGAGTAACAGCCTAGGAAACCATTAAACTAAGCAGAGATGAAGGGAAATGTTTTGTTTGCCTGTTCATTTAGACACCATATATTTTAAGAATATTTTTGGAAAAAGCAGTGCCTGGAATAAACTAGACAGCACCAGAGTATCTCTGAACTACAGTCACTGTGAGTGCTTCCCTCTGTGCATTACACCAGCAACCTGCGATGACAGCAGACTATTTGAGCAGGCTTGGCACTTGCAGGATTGGATTCATTGACTTTTCCAGCAACACTAGGCACTGAGCGCTGTAACCTTTCTCTGATACCATGAGTCAGGATCGGCAGGCAGAGATGGAAGTGTAACTAAGCGTGCAACACTACTAATGAATCTCAGCAAAAGCAGATCACAAAATCTTTGAGTTGCATAAATCTCTAGAGGCTATCTACAGCTAATTTTCTCAGCCTTGTTGTTTCTCCAAGCTCCCTATAATAATGAAAAAACACTTACACCTTTTAAGCACTGTATTGTGTAAATTGTAAGTGACACATAACCCTCCCAGCAAGGCAAGGAAAATGACAACATTAAATTCCCAACAGCTATCAGAATTCATTAACAATTTTAGAAGAAAATTACTTTTGAAAAGACAAATTTCAAATGAATAAACGTGAATCTACAAGGTTTCAGCAGAGTATGGGACTCATCCACAGCATGTTGCTTCAGGGTCACATAACTCCACCCAAAGCAAAGCAAAACCACCATGACAGATACGCACGGTTGCAGCAAGTTAATCTAAGCTCTGATCACAAATTTGTCAAAACTCCGTAGCTTTAGCTTAGAAGGGATTTATGTTGGACTGAAGCTAAAGAACTTATCAGCCGCTATCACAGAAAGCAGCCCTGGCAAACCACAGAGGGAGAGGTGGAATAATTGGGGCTACAGCTTCAGTTGATTTGACTATAGTATCCCTTCAGCTGCTGCTCCCTTCCGTGCACTGCACTTGCTGGGGTCATGACATGGTCACCATTCAAGCGACCAGCTTTACTACAATAATATGGTCTAGGTCATAAGCACCCACCTCTCTGGGGCTTGAGCTTGGCAAAGGAGCAGCAGTAAATAACTTGGCGCCCCAAGACAGCACAGCTGGTCAGGTGGCTCTGAGCCAGCAGAGGAGTGGGCAGCTGCTCAGCTCTAACTGGGATGCTGTGGACTGCTCCACTGTGTCCCCTTATAGCTGGAAATTGCCTCTGTGTCTCCCTTTGCTACTCATGTTGTTGGCTTGGGGAGTGTCACACTACACTACAGAGGGGCTTGTGGATGCTCATTTTTGTGAATGAGAGTCACCAGCTCCCTCTACCAATAGTGCACAATGACGAGGTGCCATGCTGACTACGTTGGCCTCCCAGTTCAGTACTACCAAGGACTGTAGTGCACACACACCATAGGTGTGGTACAGGCAATTGCGGGAGCAGCTCCAAGGGTTGCTTTGAAAAGACTGTCATTCCCAGCCACCTTTGGGCTACAAGAGCAATTAAATTTCAGGAGGGCACAGATGATGTCTATGGCCAGCATAGGTCTCGTAACCTTCTACTTTCAGTCCAATGCCATGTCTCTGTGTTGCACAACTCTGAATTCATCCCTGCAGATTTCAAGCAATGCAGCAAGTGAAAGCTGCTGTATCATCAGCTCTTGGAGAGTTACACAGAAAAGATTTCAGAGCTGCCAAATTTTCAAGCAGTAGCACGGCACAGAGAGCAAAAGGCACTCAGACAACATGCAGGGAGCAGGCTGGAAGGCACTGGAGATCACTGTACAAACTATGAGGAGAGCAAAGAGCATCTCAGCAGAACAGAAAAGGGAAGAGTACCCTGACTATTGGAATCAATGCAAACGGGTCCCCTAGGAAAGCACGTTTTTGTACAAAAGCCGGAAAAGTGAGGTGATTCACTATTCATACAGAGGACAAAACACAGTCCTGGCAGTCCACATAGCTGATAGACTAAGCAGATACCAAGGTCAATTACTGTGTAATTCATATTCATATCAAAACAGGGAGGGTGCAGAACAGTGTAGTGAAAAACTGCATATTCCATATTGGTGTAAGAAATTCTCAGAGTTCAATTGATAAAAATCTAGACAAAGACAATGAGAGTTTGAAATGCTTTTATTGGAAAAGAACCTGCAAATGCAGACCAAGCTGATTCCACAGAAAGCAACACTGTAGAGAGAGAAACTCAAATGGATGCATAACTTGATGCAACAGGAACAGAAGTTAGCCAGAGCCTTGAAGCATATCTTCCCAAAATATTCTCTTCAACTGAGAGTACAAAGATTTTAAACTTGGCCAAGCCTGGTTTAATCAGTGTTGAAGCTCAAATTCTCAACTTCTTCTGCAGAGAAAGCCTATTCAGCCTCCTAAATCAGGCTGAATAGAAGTAAAAGAGCTCATAAAAGACTTCCCCCATCCCCTGTGTCTTTGCAGGGCAAGCACTGTAAGAGGGGTATCAGAATTGATTCTGAAAAACCAACAGCAGTCCTGAGACTTCAGATCAACCAAAGTAAATCCAATAACATTTTTGTATACTGATGAGAAGACCAATGTAAGCATATCTAGCAATTAATAGGCATAAATATCTGCAAGATGGGCAATGTACGTCCTTAACTGCATGCACTGTTCTTCATAGCTTGTTAAAGAGAGAAATCCTTCTGGCTCCCAACAGCTCCAAAGATTTATGAAGATTGTTGTAAGGCCTACGAATATAAGGAGTTTGAAAATGAAAACTGGAAAAATACTAAGAAAGCAGCGAGCGACAGTTGAATGCCAACAAGTTTCTCCCCAACAACTCTCAAGTAAACGAAGTTGCTATAGGATAAGAAGAAACGCTGTCACATAGCTGAAGAACTGATTAAAAGAGGGAATGTGGTTGAAATGAGCAGTCAGTTTTCATAGCAGGGGCTGATGAAGCCCCACAGCCATCTCTGCTGTGATCTGTGCCGTTCAATACCTTCTTAAATGATCTTAGAAGAGGATGAACAGCAAAGTGAAAGCATTTGCTTGTGGTAAGCTCTCACAATACTTAAGATGACAGGTGTCTGTAAAAAACAGCAGAAGGACCTTGCAGAATGGACAATAAAAATGGGCAGGTACAAATCAGTAAAAGCATATGCGAAAGATTTAAAATACTTGCAACAATTTTGGCCTCAGGTGCAAAGTGATGGGCTCTGACTTGACTATTATCTTTCAGAAAGAAGATATCACACTTATAGCGAGTATTAGTAAAACATCATTTCCACACACAGTCTGGGCATAAATTAGGTGTCAGTGACTGTTAGCAAAGGAACAGAGAATAAAACAAAGCCACTATGAAAGTCTTTCTGCATCCATACCTTCCTTATTGTAATCTTTGTTGCTCAGCTCAACTCAAAACATGAATAGCAAAAGATGCAGACAAAAACAACATAGAACCAAGGGACGACCATGCTTCTGTATAAGAAACTAATATGTGCATATCCTTCTGATGGGAGGAGAGATGATTGACGAGGCTATGACAAATGTCTTTAAGATCTCAAGTGGCAGGGAGGATGTGGCTGCACAGTAGATGCATTTCCAACTGAAGAGCTGAAGGTCTTGGGATGACTTCAGCAAGGAGAGCTTTGTGCTGAGGCTGAGCTGTGGAACTTCCTGGTTTATTTTCAGGATTATTCCACACAGGATCTCTTTGCATTT
This sequence comes from Myiopsitta monachus, assembly GCA_017639245.1. Classification (NCBI taxonomy): domain Eukaryota; kingdom Metazoa; phylum Chordata; class Aves; order Psittaciformes; family Psittacidae; genus Myiopsitta; species Myiopsitta monachus. The sequence continues at coordinate 53,808,203 of CM029922.1, forward strand.
TCTCCTGCCTCTTACCTCAATACCTTGGTCAAGCATCCCTTATGTGTGACCTGGGGACTCCAGCCGACATAGCCAGCATAGGAATGAGCAAAAGTATTCTAATACGTAACAGTGACAAGCTCGACCTCCTGGTACAGATGGTATCTACTCCATTCATTGCACTAACCATTTCTCAAGGTTTGGACTTGAAAGCTAAGTGATCTGTGTACACAGAAATGAATGATCCGAATGAGATCCATAAATCCATGCTCCATAAATCCATGATCCATAGAAATGACGGCAATCCAAATGAAAGCAACAAAAACAATATGTCAAAGCAAGCCACGTACCAAAGTACTTCTTAACGTTCGTTACCCTCTTGTCATCCCTTCTCTCATTATGAACACAAGTAGTATCTGAACACTGACATCTAGAAACATTATTTTCTTTATTTCCTCTCAGAAAATCATGTGGAAAATTGTCTTCTCTTTTCCTAGAGCACTCCGAGAGCTGTTGTAGGGTTCCATCCCAAACACATCCACCTCATGGCCTGGGGAATTTAATCATCCATTTTTTCCATAGTAACAGTAAGCACTAGGAAGCTCAGGGAATTCAGACAGTGATGCCTTCTGTGGGATTAGCACATAGCTTAAGAGTGAGCCTCTCAAATAAACTTCTTGTGTTAGAAAGATCTTAAACGAAGAGTTACTCGTTCAATCAGCAAACAGGAAGACACACAGCTCACTGGCTCCAAATTATTTTGGTTGTTTAGGTACACCTCAGGTAACATTTAAACTACAATCCATATGGAGGATCAGTATCCATTAGATCCAGTATCCTTTAATCCATTAGATCAGTATCCTTTTGTTATTAAAAAACAAACAACAGACAAAAACCAGACAAAACCACCAAAACTATTAAAAAGTACTGAAGAAAAATTAAATACAGTTTAGATACAAGTTGGCATCCAAATCCCACAATAGTTTTATCACGCTTGATTTCACTGATAGCCAGGGGTTTGCTCATGCTAACCTAGAGGAATCATTAAGGAAATCAGATATTCTTTAAAATGTCTGGAGAATGTATGTGCTTACATAAACACAGTACATGCTGTCCCCTAAATTGCTGGTCGCTTTTATGAAATACGAACAGTTTTGCACTTGCTGGCCAAACATTTTCATTGACTGACTACGCAATTCTTTGAAAATAAGTACTGTTCTTCTTGTCCTAATACCATTATGAGAGTCACACACCACAAATATCTATCTTATTTTTTAATTTGCCTATATCAGAGTGCTATAGAGTAGATGCAAAGACAAAAGTACTGATCATGATGCAGGCCAAAAGTATTTTCAATCAGCAGTTGTATAAAGGTAATGAAGAGTTATCCACACAGAAGGGATTTGTTTAACATTTTGGCTCAAAAATTTAGGAATGTTGGACTGGAAAGAACCTCCAGGATTAATTTCTGCAGCTCGAGGTAGCTACATTATATGATTTTTTAGAGGAATTTAACAAGCTCATGCAGACTGACATGACCATGGGGTCAGTTCAGCTGCTCCTCTCACAGGCATTGAGAGTCATATCAGTGCCTAGTGTGTGTTCTCAGCTGCTGTGACACAAGGGCACATATCTGCCAGGTCCAGGAGGATGCCCCAGATAGTCTAGAGCATCTTCACTGGGATCTGACACCTATGCTTAGGCAACTGTGTTATGCACTTGAACGCAGGTGCCAGCCCTCAGAAGTCTCCAAAAAGACCCTGCCATGTGCTCCTTTTTAGAGTCAGTACAGCTCTAGGCTCTCAAGCTATGGCATGATTCAGTTGACCATCTAGCACATTTTAAGATGCCACACAACACTGGGTATGTATTCATGGAATTCAAAGTAAACTCTTGTCTTACTAAAGGCTAGGTGAGATAGCCTACAGCATCTCAAATAGCTCTAGACTATTTGGGGCAATTGAGTCTTACTGTCTACATTAGGGCGAGCTTAGCTGCTCTTTAGGTACTGTTGACTACAATGAGGGCTTACAGATCTGTTACCTGTGTAAACACCTACAAGCAGATAGCTAAATTAGGTATTTTCATTTCACACTGAATCTTTCCCCAGGTTTCAATACCCTCAGAGATATGCTGTTCCCATTTCGCATTAAGTCCTCCTCTCCACAGTGCAGTTCCTCATCAGATCCATCTTCTTTTTCTCCTTCTTCTCTACTGTTTTTTATTACTGGTCCCTAGTTCCTCTCTCTCCTCTCTTCTTCAAATCCCAGTCACAGATTTTCTTTTTTCATCTCTGAAATCAGTCTTACTGACCTACTTACCTCTCTTTTCCCAAATCCAAGTCAGTTTCTGTTTCCTCTGCATTCAAATAAGTCTCTGCACTTGTTCCAACACTTCCATGTCCTTTTGATGTTGACGACACCAGAACTGCACACAATACTCCAAGTGAGGTCTCACTGGAGCAGAGTAGAGGGGCAGGATCACCTCCCTCAACCTACTGGTCACGCTCCTCTTGATGCAGCCCAGGTTACGGTTGGCATTCTGGGCTGCAAGTGCACACTGCCGGCTCATGTTCATTTTCTCATTGACCAACACCCCCAAGTCCTTCTCTGCAGGGCTGCTCTGAATCTCTTCTCTGCTCAACCTGGAGCTGTGCCTGGGATTGCTCTTGCATTACTTAAAATTGATTCTAAAGGTTTATATATTTAATTTTGTGATTTTGTGCCCCCGCCCCCCCCCCCCCCCCCCCCCCCCCCTCAGAGTGCACACATAAGGTGCATAGCTCGCAATTCAGTCATCCCAGCATACTGTAACTGAGAATGACCACCTAGAGGGCATCATCGCCAGCTTGGGTGCTCCAGATCATTCATTCCAGTTTGCTCCAGTTTGCTCCAGAAGGTAAAAGACATCCATAGGGATGAAGGAACACGTTCCAACTCCCTTGCTTGCCCCTGTTCTGATGCCTCTTGCCTGGAGTAAGGGAGTGGGAACTTCAGTTTTCATTCAACCCTTTGTTCTCAACATCCTGTATGGGTCTGGATTTTTTTTTTCCCTGAGGAAGATGAGGAGTCTTTCCTATCATTACCAGCTCAGAGAGAATAGCTTTTAATTTATCAGCTACTTTTTAGGTGAGGTAGATTTGAAGTGGCTGTCCCCTTGTAACTTACCAGTTCTTTCTGAATTTTCCAGGCGACAAAATATAATCTCCTTTCAATAAAGAGAAGTTCCCTACACCCTTTAAATTATTCTCTTCCTAAGAGAATCTGTGGTATGGCAACACGGCCAAGAGATTTGGGGCTTTGGTACTGAATGTGGAGATGAATGGAATGAAAGCATAGCAAGACCACAGAACTACTGGCCAGTGGCCTTCTGGGCAAAAGTAGTGCTTTTGTTTCTTGGATTAGAAGCAGCAGCAACATACTCAAGTTCTTTCCTTGTCAAGTGTCTCCTCAGGTTTTTTAGGAGAAAAACCAAACTTCCTGGGAGAAAGAAAAGGCTTATCCAAATGCAACCCTTGCATGACCTTTTTTTGTCTTCTTGGACAGGTAAGTATCAGAGGGAGAGAGGTGAAACCCAGAGATGGAGAGGGGAATAAAAAGGGAAGGGACTCATCCAAATACAGAGACTGGTCAGATATGCATTCGGCACTTTATTTCTGTATAGAAATGGTAAAGAAAATTCAGAAAGGCACAGTTCATATGAAGCAAAGCTGAGAACTGCAAGCAGTCTGCACAATGTATTCCAGCAAATGCAAGGGGAATACGCGCATATCAGTCACTCACCCCTAGTACCAACAGGTCACTTTGTTGGTGCTCAGATTTGAGACAGCTCTGTTTGCAGATGCCTGGGACACCTGCTAGCATTTCCCAGTGTTTCTCCCATCAGAGTGCAGGGGGATTTTTTTTTTCCCCAAATAGGATTTAGGCTTTTTTTTCTTTTTTTCTTTCTTTCTTTTTTTTTTTTTTTTGGGGGGGGGGGGTGGGGGGAGGGTGAGAGGAGGATGGATGGCGCTGTTTGCTTTTGTTTTGGGTTTTTTTTCTCAATTTTGTTTCCCTGTTGTTTCTTCTGTTTCTGTTTCAGCATCTCTCTGCCCACCATGAACAGTTGTCAATGAAAACACAGGGGCGCAATTCAATGCTCCTTTCTGCTGCTTGCCTGCATTTTCTTTCAGAAGCAAGTTTCTCTTTACTTCTGGACCTTAACAGGTGTCTGAGGTATGCAACTGTATTCCAGCAGCAGGCAGTACTCTTCTGGAGCTTATCTGAATCTTTTCCAGGGTGGAGCAGTAGTTTTTCTGCATTCATAAATATCTTTCTGTCATTTCTTTCCTATCCAAAGACTCTCTCAGTATACTTTCTTTTCTGTTTTCCATTCTGCAGGATGCAGATGGCAAGGCAGAGAGATGCGACTTCTGTAATTCTTTCTGCTTTTTTACTAATACAGATGAAAAGCCACTCAAGGAGTACTCTTGTGACATAACATGAAACTACTGGAAGTCCTTTCCAACCCTAACTATCCTATTCTAATCCTAACTATTCTATGATCCTATGAAGTGAGTACTCAAACAATGTGAAATAACTACTACCCTGTAACGTGCTTGCTAAACTATATCCTACATATAACCTATATCTTATAATGTGTTTCTAAACTATATCCTAAATCTGTCCTAAAGTATATCCTAATATTTTGTTTTTAAAAGACATAGAAATAGACTAATGAACATAGTGATAAACACAGTAACAATGTAATAACAACCATAGTAACCAGTGTAGAACAATAGTAACAAATTTGGTAGCGAGCATAGCAAGCTGAAGTCCAGGGGCCAGCTCCCCTCTTGGGGAGATGCACCAGCGGGTGGGCATTCGCTGGCGGAGCTGAAGAGCGAGCCAGCCAGGCCTCCTGCGAGGGCCGGGATGGGTCTGAGGGCGCTGCTCTGGCTCTGAGGTGAGGTGGTGGCACCTTCTATCCAGAGCAGAAGGACAGGATGGATCTGTCCTCACTGCTGCCAAGGTGGAGCTGGGGCCGCAGGGTGGAACGCCAAGCCCAGGCAGCAGAGCGCATGCGGGGAATCCAAGGCAGTAAACGGGCACCTACAAGGGCAGAGTCAGAAAGCACTGATGAAACCGTGAGGGCAGGAGCAGGCAGGACTTGGCTCCTGGGCTTTTTAGAAGTATGCTGTAAAAGGGGTCGTTGCTAGCACAGGAGAGAGGCTCCTTACTGGTTCCTTACTGGCAACTACAGTGTTGCTTTGGTCCCTTCTCAACACATGTGATACACTCAGAGCACGGGAAGCTGACAGAGATGTGCATTGCCCCCTTGCCAGGCAGCAGGGCTCAGCAGGGAGCCCTGGGAAGCTGGGATATGGTCCTTTCCAAAACCCAAGCAGCAGCATCCCTCGCTCTGCCATACTAAAATCACAGGTTGGCAGGCAATGCTGGGGAAGTATATTCCTCCTGACATACATGTTCTCCCGGTGCAGGACCATCCTGTGCACTTCAGAAATATTTCCTATACTCAGAGCTTGGAAAATTGGAAAACTGGGTCTGCTACATACCTGAGTGCCTTATTCTCCCCCTGCTTGAATTTCTTCAGTTGCCCATCCCCGGGAGCTCAGTTCTGCTCTTCTTCCAGCACGGCGGCCCGTCGCTACCCTCGTCCCAGGTTGCTTTTCGCTTCCTGGTGACGAGTGAAGAGCCGGGGAACCTTTCCATTGAATAGTATTGTTAGACAGGTGAAGCCATGATTACCTTGAACCAAGCAAAGCCAGGCAGTTTTACCTTTTCTCCCCAGAAAAGCTCCTCTGCTCTTTGTTCTCAGGAGCAACAGGAGGCACCTGCAATGCAAATGAGTAGGTTAGCACGGGCAAGGACCTCCCTGCGCAATTGCTACCCTAGCTCTAAGGGGCACATCCTTTGGATGGGTTTGCTCAGCTCAGCTGAGCCAGTTGTGGTAGGATCACCTCACAAAGTGAGATGGCCAGCCTGCATCAGCCTTGCTCTGCACTTTGGCAGAGCTGCAGGCTGGTGGATGATCGTGCTTGTCCCTGCGGTGGCAGCAGCACCACCTTCTGAGGGGAGAGGTTTTTGTTGTTGTGCTGCTTGTGCACTTCACTTACCTCTGCTGTTTCCAGCTCAGCTTGTGGTGCTGGTGTCCCCTCATCCTCCTGTCTGGCCAGCCCAGCTACCTGCTCTCCAAAGAGCTCCTCATAATGGTTGATGAGGAACTCGATGAGCTGCGTCACCTGCACACAGCAAACCACTGGTTTCACTGAAGGGGCTGATGAGTGCTCAAACAGTCTTTTCCAGCCTGATCTGCGCTTCTGCTCTGGAAGGTGCAGCCATAGGGCCTGCTCTTCCCCGCTGCTGCCCCATGGCTTTGCTGACAGGAGGAGGCAGCCGGGGCATTCTGAGCAGCAAAACTGGGGTGGGCTGGGGACGCTGTAGCTGGGTGGTGAACACAGCTTACCTTCCCTGTCTCCACAGCCAGGACATCCAGGGGCAGCTCCTGGGGTGGGCTGAGGAGGTTTGGTGCCACACAGATGGCCAGGTTCCCCACAGACATTTTTCGTCGTGGCCACGTTCCTGCTTATGCTGCTAAGCAGCGACAACAAGTGCCGGAGCAGGAGGAGGTTGGCCTTCGGTAACTTACTGGCCACGCTGAGGGAACAGGAGCACAGTGTTAATGAAGTCGGTGCTGACAGCACAGGTCTCCCAGCCTAGTCTGACCCAAGGCCACTGCCTGCTCTACAGCAGAGTGGCTGCCTTTGCTGAGATACAACCACCTCCCTCCCTCCCTCCCTGCCCTTCTGAAAGAGGCTCTTGTTGGAGTAAGGCCCAATGCCTGTGGGAAGTGCTCCTTGGAGAGAAAAGCTTTTCAGTGCCCCTTTTCCCCCAGACATAAACCCCACAGCAGCAGGAGGTGGCTTGCAGGAACCATGGTTATTTCAGGCATGCCACTGCCTTGCAGCGGAGTTCCAGCCTGTGCCAGTCCCTGCTGACTGCTTCCACACTTACTCTCTCAGTGCTGCCAGCCTCTCCTGCCTGCTGGTCTTCTCCATGGCTCTCATCCACTCCTCAGTATAGCTGGGTGTTGAGGAGCTTGGAGGGGATCTTCCGGAGGAGGTCCTGCAGTGCAAAGGGCTCTGTGTGAGGCTTTGGTCCCTTCCCCCAGGAGCACCCACAGCATCCCCAGCCCTCTGGCTCATGAGCAGGCAGGCTGGGTTTCTGCTTGCGCTCCCACAGGTGCCCATCAGCACCAGGAGAGCCAGGAGCTGCAGGGCTGCGGGTCAGCAGGGCTCACCTTCAAGAGGACAGCCAGCAGCAGCACAGGGTGGTTCCCCAGCTGGACTGGCACCCCGCTGTCCAGGGCCTCCCTGAGCTCGCGGGATGCGCGCTCGCTGGCTGACAGCCGGAAGATCCCCTCCGTGGATGGGCCATGTTCATAGAGGAGAGCCAGCAGGTCCTGAGGGCACAGAAGAGGAGAGTTGCTGGGTTGGAGACAGGCCCTGAGGTAGGTGCTGGGGACAGCCCCTCTCTGGAGGAGACAGCGGGATGGGGTGGGATAGGATGGGATGGGATGGGATGGGGAATCCCTGCTCAGCCTGGCTTACCTGGATGGGCTGGGGCAGCATGCCGTCCTGGCTGCACAGCTCCTCCAGGGGCCGGCCAAAGAGAGCTCCCGCACCAGCAGAGCCCGATGGCCCCGGCGCCTCTGCTGCAGCCAAGGTCCCTGGCCGTGCAAAGGGCCAGGGCAGCCTCCTCCTGCTCCCGCGTGTCCTGCCTGCTGCCAAGGGAAATGGAGGAAAGAGCCGTGAAGCATCATCAAGAGAGACTCCCAGTGCTGTCGCCCGGCCACTGAGGGCATGGGAGAGGCAGCATCATTTGGGAGTGAGGGACCCTGGGGCTCAGCTCTATCCTGCTGCAGAGTGATGGGGATGGACATGCCCTGCGGGAAGGGCAGCAGCAGCCCCATCATAGCACATGTGCCCGCCTGCAAGAGCAGGAGAGAAGAGCCATCCTGCCCCTGTCTTCTCCGCACTCACCATCCACGTGGCCACGTCTGCCTTCACTGCCGGAGGGGACGGGAACTGCCAGCTGCTTGGTACCAGCCTGCAAGAAATGGGCTGCGCTCACCAAGGAGCCCCACAGCAGAAAGGGCCCTGAAGAACTTCATCAGCCACTGGCCATGTGTGAGAGGTGGGCATGAGTGAGATTGCGCCTCAAGGGACCCTGACCTGAGCCTGGCTCTGGAGCAGCTTTTCCAGGCTGGCGGCATCCAGTGCTGTCCGCTGGGCAAGGGGAAAAGAGCAGAAGGTGAGGGGCGATGCAGCTGATGCTGGGCTGGGGCAGCCCCGGGGGGCAGAGCAGAGGCAGGAGGAACACTCACAGCATGGCGGCCGCTCAGCTCCTTCAGGATCAGCCTGATGGATGGTAACTGAGTTACCTGGGCTCCCCGAACTCCTTCCGGTGGTCTGTGCACAAGGAAGGGGCAGAGAAAGAGCTGTGTGAGACCCAAGCCAGCTCTTCCCTCTGCTGCCAGCCTGGGGAGCGCTTCCACCCTGCCCGGAACAGCGGGTACTGCCCAGCAGTGAGCAGGAGCAGTGGAGTGGCGAGGAGATGGGGCTGGCCTGGTGTTGCCTGGACACAGCCGGCTGAAGCAGCTCTGCCAACTGTGCCTGCCCAGCAGTGGTGACACCTCTGTGTGCAGCTCTGGGGGCACCTCTGCCTGCCGCTGTGGAGGCACCTTTGGCAACAGCTTTCAGGAAACCTCTGCCCAGCCTCAAACAAGGTGTTTCAGCATCCATGCCACACATGGAGCATCCCCCCATGGTGGGTGCTCTGGCTGCCCAGGCTGTCCATGCTGCAGTGCCAGGCAGAGCTTACCCAAGGAGAGCGCTGACCCAGACCTCCTTCACTGCCCGCGAGCTGCCAAAACAGAGGAGAAACAGCCTGAGTGCCTGCTGTGCCTCAGCGGATGATGCCCCATGGGGCAGGGCAGAGGTGCTGCTCACCCCTCTGGTGGGACACTGCACCGGGACTCACCAGAAGGTGACAACGCAGGAGCAGCAGGGCCAGAGGAAGACAAGGGATCTGCCGGCCTTCCCCTCCTCCTCCTCCTCAGCAGCATCCCCACTTGAGCCCTTCCCACTGCTCAGCACCTGGAGCAGGCCCAGGGCCAGGCTGAGCAGTGGGCGCGGGGCGCTGCCACGTCTGCAGAGAAGAACGTCAGGAAGTGACCTGGAGGTGGCCAAGCCCGCTGATTCCCCTCTAGCGCCTGCCTGCCGTGGGCACGGCCACGGATGTATTCAGCACCAGGGTGCTGGGGGCCTGGGTCTGCTCCTTGGCTGTCCCTGCTCTGGTGCCCTGGTGCCAGGGCCAAGGCTTGGGAGGAAAGGCAGCTGGGTTCTGCCAGTCTTACCTGGTCTTGGCGATGACCAGGGTGTCTCTGAAGAGGAGGAGGTCCCTCTTCTTCCTCTGCCCATGGCCCTGGGTCACCCGCACGCGTTCCCTGAGCAGTGGCTCAGGCAATGCTGGGTAGGGCTCACGCTGCTCGTCGGGGACAGGGTCGTCCCTGCAGGGCAGACAGCATCAGGCATGAGCAAGGCAGCTGCTGTGGGGCCTGGCTGTGCCGGCATGTCCCCGAGCTGTCGGAGTACCCACCTGGACCCCCAGCAGCAGAGCCACTGCCCCATCCTGAGCAGGCCAGGAGAAGAGGCAAGTATAATAAAAGCCTGGGAAAATAATGAAGATGGGAGTGCTCCTCTACAAGAGATTCGCACCCCCAGTGCCACTGGTGCTGCCGCACACAGCACCGTCCACGTAGGCACTGGGGCCGTTGCCTGGCCAGCACCAGGTTACAACGGAACACCACTGTGACCTCGGTTCTGGAACCCGGGGGCCCAGATGGGCTGGAGCCCTGTGGAGCTCTCCCCAGGAGGCCCATGTCCAGCTCTGGCCCCAAAGACAACTACCTTACAACTGCAGTGTCCACCAATGGAAAGTCAGGGCTCCTGCAGCCACGGTCTTCTGACTCACAGGACCAGGGAGCCCCAGGTCTACCATGCACACTGAAGACTGATGCAACACTAAAGCGTTAAATGCCTCTGTCTTTTCTTCATCCCCACTTTTCAGTGGCCACTTTCCTTAGGTTTCCTCTTGTTATCAGCATACTTCAAATAGCCTTGTGTTGTTGTCTGATGGAACACTGACCAGTTTCACCCCTAGTTGAGCTTTGGCCTTTCGTGATGTCTCCCTCCATGTGTGAGTCACAGCTCGGTAGTCTTCCTGAGAAGCTCAACCTTGCTTCTAGGGAGCACACAATTTCTTTCATTGCCCTGGTTCCAGGAGGAGTTCCAAGCTGCTCTTCTGCTGCTCCTGCTTGACTTCCATTGACACCATTTTATTTCAGTTTCTTTTTCTGGAATTCTGTCATGGGGCACACATGCTGCTTTCTCCACGAGACCGCTGTTGGGAGGTACAGTGTATACGGCAAGAAGGTCTTCTGAGATTGTTACGCTTATGTCTCTTGACATGTTGTTTTTCATTGGATCATAGAATAGTTAGGGTTGGGAAAGACCCTTCTTCTTCTTCAATACTCGAGATAGAAATGTCCTGTTTCTGTCTGAGATTTTACCTTTCTTACCTTTCTGTGGGCTTTCTAACCACCTCTTCCTCCACACAATTAAGAGTCTTCTAGTATCTGAAGAGGGCCTAAAAGGATGTCTATTGTAGGCCCCGTTCAGGGGGGACCATTGAAGGGGCTATTCATTGAAGGGACCATCCATCAGGAGATGGAAGCTGAGAGAATTAACAAAGGAGCAGCAAGGAGATGAGTTTATGGTGATAATCAGAAGTCAAATATGTTAACTTCTCGCATCCATGCAGTGAATTCTTCTGAGAAGATTAGATCCACCAGCTAGACCTAAATGTTAAACCTTGCAAATTTGTCTATATATAATATCAGTCAAGGCTACTGCCTCATCTAGATATTAAAAAAAACCCTAATTCCTGAAGTTAACACTCTTTGTTTTCTAATTCTGTAAATTAGTTTATTTCTGTTTATTGAGAGATATGACAGCAGCATATAGGTTCATAAGAGGAGACAAACTCTATGGAACTTCTGTAATTATTTAAAAGTTTGATTTTCTCAATTTTAAGCTAGATACATACCCCTTGCAAAACCAATACCAAAATGAAGGCAATAGATCTGTTGGAACTTGAATTCCTTTAGCAATATATTCAGCTATCTGGTTTTTGGTGCTATCTGTGTGACTGAGTATTACACTTCTAACTGATAGAGCTTCATACCAGAGAGAAGGCACTGAAGAAAGGATACTGCAGATGACTGCTACTGCTGAACCCATGACACCTGGTCCCTGGCTTCCAGGACAACATCCCTGTATTCTTCCCAGGCCGCCTGTCCTTGCTTCCACCTTTTATAAACCTCTTTTTCCCACTGAATTTTCCTCAGCAGCTCCTTATCCATGCAGAGAGATCTCCTGACCCTCCTGCTGCACTTCCTCCTAGTTGGAGCGCAACACTCCTGAGCTTGTCGCAGGTGATCCTTGCATATCAACCAACAGTCTTGGGCCCCCCTGCCCTCTAGGGCTATATCCCATGGAACCTTACTAGGCAGGTTCCTGAAGAGGCCAAAGTCTGCTCTGTTGAAGTCCAGGGCAGTGAACTTGCTGCACTCTCTTCTCACTGTCCTGAGGATCTCTAACTTGACCAATCAAATTTGGACATACATTAATGGGAAAGGGCAAGGTTGCCACGTGGCATAAAGGATATCCTTGGGATGCATTTGACTCAGAATATAAAGGCACCAGAACTTTTTGAAAAAAAATAATCAGCTGTTGTTTGTAAAAACTCTTTTTTATTTTTTTTTCTCAGTTTTGTTGTCAAAGATGTATCGACTCAAATTGTCCAAAAGCACTTAACTCAAGGTGGTACCCTACAGTGATGAAAGCCAAGATCTGGGCAGCTTGACTAACCAATGGTGTTTCCAGGAGCTCCTAGCTGCAGTAATATTCATCACCTTATGTTTCAGCCCTAACTAAAGTTGCAGTAATCCCTGTTTATGCATCATTACATTGCTCCTCTGAACACTTTATGTTATTCAGATGGCCCCATTGCTGTTAACCCAGCCACAAACCCTTGGTCTGTCCCTTCAAGCTGCTCCTGGCAATGTGGGCATTGGCTCTGCATAATGGAATTTTGCTACTGCCAGAAAACGCCTTCAGAAGCAGTTAGGATCTGAAGTTTTGAAACCACCTGTTTATTTGGAGAACTCAGAAAATTAAAGGCGCTAGGCATTCAATTCAAGGAAGATGATAAGCTATATAATCCACCAAGTCTTGCTTTAAGGATATTTGTTCTCACATCCCACTTTCTTTTAACATGCTATCTTTTCAGAAAGTCAGGTTTTTCATCAATTTGCAGGTTCTGCATTCACATTTCAGAGGTACCAAGCTGTATGTGCTATTTATATCAGGAAATGATAAAATATTTGAGTGCGATGGCACATTTGACAGAATATTGAAAACTGTCTTCTTTTCCCAATATATCCAAGGAATACCCAAAGTAGCCCATACAGTTTGGCTTTCTTGGACCAGTATAAGGTTGTAGTCCCACTGGAGTAAATGACTCCATGTTAGCAGCGGCTGTGCTTTTTAGACCCTAATTCAGAAGAGCTCTTAAATAGTTGCTTATCTATCTCATTCCTTGATCTGGAGCCAAAGATGATTTTGCATAGAAAAATATACTGGAATGCAAATGTATAAAATTGCAGCTAATATTGTTGATCAGTTTACAGGTGAAATCAGCTCCAAAATTAGCCTTGTTTTAAGTAAAACACAGACCAGAGAGTTTCAGTGAATAGGAATAATTACTGAATTTACTTTGCAGCAGAAAAATCAAGAAATACTCGGTTGTTCTGATAAATAGATACGTTGTCTTATTAGTCCCATTGGACTTAGAAATATTTTGTTTTTAAATGAGAAAATAGTGCTGGATACAGACATCACTCAGGGTATTTTGCAAAGGATGCATCCATTTATTGGAGATCTGGGAAAAGGTCCCATTATTTAATTAAGCAACACAGCAATATAGGAATAATAGGCCATGTGTGCATGTAAATGTAGTACTGAGTTATCTTGGGTAGATCATGGATGTCATACATACAATAGTGCACACATACATTTTGCTGACAGTTTTTAATTCCAAGTCCGAGAATTCTGGCATTTTACAAATTAGGAAATGAATGAAATAAGACACAAAGCATTTACAGAATAGATCACTGTTAAAATGCTACACATTAAATTGCTATTAATTAAACTAATTTAAAATCAGTGGAATTGTATTTCTTCACAAAATTGCCGGAGTGACGCACATGAAATTATGTCAGTACTTTCTCTTCAAGGACATCAATACAATGATGTTTTTTCCCTACTCACTGTAAAAAAAAAAGATCATTCAAAGTATCTCTGATCCAGTCCCATCAAGCAATTACCCCTAGAAAAGATGCAGGGTATACACTGCTTGAAGGTATTACACTTCCCTCCCTGCCTGTACTAGTGTGTTGAAGTCAGGCACGTGCCAAAGTAGGTAATACAAAAGAGAGCTGTTAAAAACAAACAAAGTTTGCAGCGGTGTTGCACAGATTGCCCGTTATGTAGAAGTCTGGAAACTTTCACTGAGTCAGACTTAAAATTAACCCAATTTTATTTCTAAGAGTACAAGTCAACTGTTAAAGAAAAGCAGCCGCAACTCTGAACCCTTGCTATTTCCTACAAAAAAACCAACCAAACAACAAAAAACAAAACCCAAGAAATCACTAGTTTAATTTAGCATAGCAATGTTTGCAAACTGACGCATTGTGAAACTCACAGCGCCTCCTATGCAAGCTGATATTCAAAAGTCAATTCATACTATTAAACTTACGCAACATTTGCATTCAGACAGGCAAGGCTTCGGCTAGCTATGTATTTTGCTACAAGTTTGACATTGAACTCAAGTCTACAGTGCACCATTAGAGCACTTTCAGAGAAGAGACAGCTTAATAGTTCATGGCAAATCAGTGTAGAAAAGAAAAAAACGACAACACTATATGCAAAAGAACCCTCAGCCCTGAGTTTTGGGAAAAGCATTATGGCAAGTGCCTCCCAGCAAGGTGCACCTGAGTACAAAGAAGCATCTGCTAGGCTTTTAGTTATATTTTCATTTCCTTTTCTCTGTGGGATTAGGGCACAACAAAGATGTTCAATGTCCTTGTGGTCTGAAGGAATGGCATGCTTCACATTTTGTCTGACTTTTGAGAACAGTCAGGGAAGAAGTTACAACAAATAAACCTCTTATGTGGTGTGATTTATGCTGCTTTTTTTCTAGAGCATCCGTACGCTTTGAATCAGACACATCCCCTCTCACACACCATTACTCCTCTCAGATTCAGTGTCTTCCTAATCCTTGCCTACCTAAAATTTGCTTTTCAAGAGCTCTCTCAAAGCACACTTTCAGCTTACCTTTTAAAATCATCTTTAGTCCTTCTCTGGGAAAACAGTAACAGCCAACCCTGGTCTGGTTAGAAAGAGCAGCCTGGCCCAACTTCTGGGGTGATGCAGCACACCCTTCTCAGGCCCTAAAGCTGTGCCTATGCCTACGCCTCTCCTAGTATATCTATTCTGGTTCATTAAAGCATAGGAGAGTCCCAGTAGGGCTCTGCCTGTTGCAACCTTGCTAGAATGTTGCTACTGTGCTTTTGGCAGGGGCTAATTCCCAAACGCAGATCAACATGGGCTGCGGGTCCACCACCAGGCAGCTCATATGTGGCCACCCTGTGTGCACTGGTGGCTAAGAGAGCTTAATAGCATGGACATGCCCATACTCCATCCTCAGGAACAGACTTTAGCATTTTGATTCGTTGGTACAGACACAGCATAAGTTTATTATAGCAAACTCAGCGCCAAACACCTTCAAAATCTGTACAGCCTTGGACTTCGATACGATCAGGAACATCACTGAAGCCAACCTGCCTAGAGGTCTCAAAACACACAAGTCATTTAGCATCCTCTGCTGCCCCAAACTGCGCAAGTCAGCACAGCCCAACACACCCCTCTCACCCCTCAGCCCGCAGTGCCCTTATTCCCCCACACCAGGCATAGCTCTTCATGCATTTCATGACATTGTCTGCATTGATGTTGCTGCTTCCCCTCAACAGGGGTGCAGCAGAATGCTCACCTGCCTCTTGAGCCATGGAGCGCCTTTTACATGGAACAGGGTGAGGAGATCTGATCGCAAACACCCTCAAAGACAGGTTCTGCTGTCTCTGTTGCGCTAAAACAGCATCCACTGCATGCCTGGGGCTCTCATGGGTGTAGATGACTTGCTCACACACCCATCATGATATTTGGTGGGAAAAAACAGAATATTGCAAATGACCTGTTATATACATCACCCGTCACAGCTTCAGGTAAGGTGGAGGATGTGACCATCTTGGAAGCACTCCTGAGCCTAACAGTCTATCCAAAACCTCTGTGCTGTTTCTCCAGCACTCCTTCTTTTTTCCTCATGGCTGCTCCACTTCTTAGCTTGGAGAGGTGGAGGTTTCGATTCATCTTGGGAAAACAGAGATGTGAGCAGTGCCTGTAAACAAAAGTAGTTTTATGCAATTGCAATCTCTGTCAGCTCCTGAAATACAAATAGCAGTAAAAAAAGTCCCCAAATCCCTACATCTCCAGATGACTATTTACATCCTTTGTATCTATGTATCACTGACACTGTGAAAAACTACTGAATCAAAGTAGGGAACTGCCCTGAGGAAGTTTAAGACCTTTTCATGCAGTTATTGATAAATGTAGCTACTTGAAAAAAATAAATATAAAAGATAAATCAATGTCAACAGTACTTTGCCTTCACGTAGTGTGTTTGTAAGCATTCTGAGTATGACCAAAACTCTGATTGAAGATTTCACATACAAGAATTATCTTACTTCACAGCATACAGCTCTGCACTATGTAAAGCCCTGAGCCTCCCCTGCTCCCTCTCCATGATTTCTTTCTCAGACAGTATGTTGAAATCTGACAGTGAAAGGATCACATTAACTTTCAAATGTTCTGTACCCCACTTCTCACTCTGTAGCTGAGACTATCTGATAAGCAGGGAAGTTTGGTTTAATAAATTCATACTTGCAGTCAGAGAGATGAATAACACTACAATTACTGACAAATACAGTGAGGGTCTCAGGCTTTGGAATTAATTTGGTCTATATAGCAAACAGACTACTAAGATTGTGCTTTCAAAAACCCAGCTGAAGATTACCTTGCCCATGTTGCTGCTTTCCCACACTTTTTTGATACATTCAAAGTGATGCATTGTGCTAGTCACTACGTTATTAAGCAGTCATTTAATGGATTCGATTTCAAATCAAACTCAGTACATTACCATGTTTACTTCTGTTATTGAGTTGAATTTACATGGTGTGGTTCTCCATGAAACTGTGCAGGTTGGATTCAATTAGATCCTCTGAAGATGTGAAGAGCTGTATATTATGCCACTCATTTCTGCAGGAATTTGTCCTGGCTGGATTTTTACAGAATTGCAGTACTTAGGAGCCTCCAAATACTTACCTATAGCACCACTCATGAAAAAAGTTAATCATGCACATAAGCATTGTCAAGTCTGAGCTCTGTATGTGAAGTACTAATGGTTTCAGTTAAGAACTGACTGAGTAACCTCTGACATCAATAGACAGGTTCCTACCTTCCTCGAGATGTGTGGGGTAATGTGACAGGAATTGAACTGCAAGAAGAAAATACAGCTTCCTCTTTCAACAACCAATCGGTTATGAAGACCAAGAAAGAAAAAAACATATTTTCCAAACAAACAACCACGTCCAGCCAGCATTACGGAAGGCCTGTCTCCTGCAGCACCAAGTGTTCACCAATCTGGTCAAAGCCAGATCAGCCATCCAATCTAATATAGCAAATTACACAGACTTGATAGTTAGATTTTAATATGGCAGTTCATGTGAACTGGTTATACCTTGTATGAGGCATTTAATTAAAAGACAAAGAGCTCCAAGTCACAAACTTCCTCCATAATTCATGCCATTGTGCCTGGGGTTTTGAAGCCAGCAATGTTCCAAAGTGCCACTTTCTCAAACAGTTTGGTCAGTTCTTATTTCAGTGATGTTAAACTTTCCTTTACCTCTGACAATTACTGACTGCATGATCAGTGGGGGCTATAAGGGTCCAAGTATTTTGAACATCACCCTCATGTTATTGCAACATAAATAAAAGTAGAGTTTTAAAAACAGGAGAAAGCCCCAATAATCCTGTCTGTGTCTGAACTGTCCACTAAATGGAAGTCCCTCAAATTAAAGAAATCTTGACTTGGCTCCCCAGATAGCAGCTAGAAGAACCAGAGTGACCAAAATGAGCCCTAACAGCTCTGGAGAGGACAGACCTCTGCATATTAGGGTAGCTTCAAATTGCACAGGAGACACAGGCCAAAAATTAGATTAGCTCAGGACACTATGTTGTTTCTTCACCTCCACCATATCTTATGCCTGAGGAGCTCCAGTCAGTTCTTCTCGCTGTAGTCATGCTGCAGTTACATGCCATGCTGTAGTTAAAGATGGATTCAGGTCCTCAGAGTCCTAGGAATATGACTGCAATAGTAATCGCATAAACCTCTGAAAAGCATCACTCTCCAATACATACCAAGAGGGAACCCTTTCTGAAACATTATTTTCTACACAGACTACATAATGGCTTCAAAGAAAACTCTTCAAGTGAAAAAAATCAGTATGTGAAAAGCTAATTCTTCATCTAATATCTAAATAAAACTTTCCATTTGAATCTAGCATTTAATTACCACATACCAGATGTGCATTTATGCTGTGCAAATCCATGTAGTCAACTCAGCAGTCATGCTGAGCATCAACCTGCCAGTGAAGCAAGCTTAATATATTTATACCAGGAACTTCTTAGATTCTGACATTAAGTTTCTCTGTTTTAAGCAACACACTTTGTCTTTCCTCTCATTTTCCCCAACTGCATTTTACAGCTGTTACCAACAGGCCTTTTGACCAATTATTGGGATACTCAGAAAAATAATTAGCACTGCTATTACTGGGATTCATTCCAAGCACCAGCAAAATTGGTAGAAGTCTATTGCAGTTGCTGCTCAGACAACAAAAGAAGCAGGTCCACTTCCCCTTTTAGCCCATGTCAGGAGCAAGCTTAGTTGTGTTACTGCTGCCGGGCTTCAGAGTGTGTATGGTGGTGGCAACTCTAGGCAGGTGGAGAGCAGACCCCTTCTGAGGGCAATGTTTACTCTCCCAATGTTGCTGGTCACTCAGGTTTACCAAGCCCAGCTTTTCAGACGTGTCCCCCCATTCTCCTAAGCCCCAGATTCTTCCCATTTAGGGGCTATGGCAGTTCAGCCCCATCTGTTGGGGCAGCAAAGTTCAATATTGCCTGCACTGCTGGGAAAGTTGGGTCTACCTCCAAATATTAAAAGATAAAGTTATTCAGGATAATTAATGAGTAATACTTGGAACAAATGTGTGATTTCTATAATTAATGGTGTTTCCAGATTGATTACAATAATCTCTTTGATTATCCATCCCCTTCAGCTGTATAATCTGCATTTTCGACATTTTTCTGCCTTGCTTCCAAATGCCAAGATGGTTCAGACTGCCCACCTTCCCGTGAGCACCAACCTCTTTGAGCACACCTTTTAAAATGTCAGGGAGTCACAACCCAAAGCCTTGTTATGTTGTCTTGATTTTTTTCTTTTTGTTGGAAATTTTCTGTTCCAGAAATCTATTTCACCATGAAGCACATCTCTATCGTGTACAATGCTGCTTGGGTAGCAACAGTACCTGCCCCCAGAAAACTAACAGCCAACAATTCAAGATGCTCTCCTATTTTCTTTCAGACACCTGACCCTCACACCCTAAGAAGGAGAAAGTAAGGAGGAGGGTAGGATCTGGGGGTAGATAGTAGTGCCATTTCTCACAAATGGAACCAGATGTGGTAGAATGCACATACTGGTGGCATGGTCAACAACGAGGAAATGCTAATTACACGTATGGAGATAGGCTGAGAAAGTTGGAGCTGTTCAGCCTGGAGAAGAGAAGGCTGCGTGGAGACCTCAGAGCAGCCTTCCAGTATCTGAAGGGGGCCTATAGGGATGCTGGGGAGGGACTCGTCATTAGGGACTGTAGTGATAGGACAAGGGGTAACGGGTTCAAACTTAAACAGGGGAAGTTCAGACTGGATATAAGGAAGAAGTGCTTTACTGCAAGGGTGGTGAGGCACTGGAATGTGCTGCCCAGGGAAGCTGTGAATGCTGCATTGCTGGTGGTGTTCAAGGCCGGGTTGGACAGAGCCTTGGGTGGTATGGTTTAGTGGGAGGTGTCCCTGCCCATGACAGGGGGTTGGAACTAGATGGTCTTAAGGTCCTTTCCAACCCTAACTATTCTATGATTCTATGATGTTTTGCTCCACATGCATGTACATCCAGTTTACCAGTTCCTTGGTGACAAACACGAGATCAAGCAACAGGCTCTACCTCACACCTATGTCATCCCAGAAGAGCCTTTGGTGACCAGACAGAAACTCACAAAATCACGGAATTGTTGACATTGCAAAGGACCTCTGGAGGTCATCTTGTCCAACACGCTACTCAAGTAGGGCCACCTGAAGCCAGTTGCCCAGTGAAGGGCCATGCCCCAAGGGCAGAAGCCCTAGTACTGTGCAAATAATAAAGGGGGATGTGCTGGAACTTGTGGTCTATATACTTGTGGACCATGTCCATACAGCTTCTGAATATCTCCAAGGATACACCAGCAGCTCTTTCTCCTATTATGTGAAAGGCTCAGAAAAAGGCTTGATGAGCAATGTTTTTGAGTCTGGTGCTCCATCTGCTTTTATAAAGTAGGTAAAGATCATCCTCATGAAGAGTTCATTGTTCCTGCAGGATGAGACACTGGTCTCCTTTGCCTTGATGATGGTACAAGTGCTAATGCTCAGGGGAACCTGGTTCCCCATCAACATTTAGGTTGGCCTGATCTATGAAGAGGAACAAAGACTTCAGTATCACGAGAGATAATGAATATGTACTATTATATAAATTAGGATGCAGCCTTCAGTTTTCTGTACTGGTCCCCTTTTAAAAGGCTGCATCTGAGTAATCTATACTAACTGTTCTTAAGCTGTTTCAGCTCAGAAAAGTTCCACTTTGCACAGCATTACAGATAATATTTAGCCCTACTCCTCTTATTCTTTCATTACTGTAAACGATGTATTATTTGAAATTACAGAAAATAAAAATGAAAGATGAGGTTCAAATGCATTAACCAGGAATTTAATTGCTCTAGAGAATCTTGTACATCGTTTAATTACAACAGTCAGTTTGTCTCAAGATATTTCCCAAACTGTCAAATCTGTTCGTCAGTATTAGAGGCTGCACCTCTTTGCAGCTTCTACTACCTGAGGCAATGCACTTCAGACTACTTCAGTCTTTACTTGCTGGCTACCAATTGCTTTTTACAGGGACTCTGCCACCTTGGTTTTCCCACATTGCTTCGCAATTGGAGTTACAGAACAGACAAGCATTTAACATGAGCTTTGAAAACTCCTACATGGGATTTCACAGAGAAGGATGGTGAATTCAGCTGCCTTCTCAAGCACAGTGTGCCTGAGTTTCCAAAACACTAATTGTGCCTCTATTCAGAGTATCCTCTAGCAAGCATTTTTATTTTCCTTTTAAAACCAGACTCCTCAGTTCTGCAGAAACTTAGCACTGTTTAAATACATTGTTAGGATCTTCCTTATGACATTATCTTTACATCTTTTATCTGATTATAAAAATATATTACCCTTTCAAACATACAGTCATTTAAGGTTAAAGAGGTATGAAATACAAACCATTTATGGTTAAAAAGTTGAGGAAAAAAAAGAATGGGGCTAAGCCCAGTTAACACAGTGACACTACAAGGTTATTAATGCTTCTTCTGCAAATTGTTTCTGACAGCAGGGCCATTAACTTGCCTGATATTTATGGATTTTCTTCCATTAAAAGGACTGGCATCTCCTGCTGTTGTAGGGCCCATGACAACAGTCTCTACAGAACTCCTCTTCCAGGGAGCCTGGGGAAGCTTGGGGAACATCATTTTAATCACCTGTAGCTGTCTATTGTCCTCTTTTTGTTCATGGAAACAGAGTCACAGAGATTACATGGCTTCCCAAGGGCAGGCAGGCGGCAGCCTAGGCAAGGAGAAATGTCCCTGAGCATTCTAAGTCAAGCAGTGAGCTCAGCCTTGCCTTTGAGACCCTCACGTGGGTAGTCTAGCAGCGGCACAAGCGCAAACATCAATGACTTGTTCATGGCAATGCATTTCTTTTATCTTTCAGGAAGAGTGGGAAAAAAGCAATACAGAAAAAAAGGCAGATGAGGCCCAAGCCTGTGATGAAGGGACTCTCTTCTGGAAAAAGAGGACATTCATAAAGCTCTGCTTGACCTTCCACAGGACTGAAAAAGGCCAATGTGACTGCAGAAGGGTCTCTGTGCTCCTGCGGTCTAAGCAGCCCCTTATAAGACATTTATGGACAGGCAGCCACACAAACCAATTTTAGCTTGTTCAGGGCTTTTAAATGGAAATAAATTCCTTAACCCTTGTTACCGAAGGAATTGACCAGCCTAAACCTCTCCCAAGTGTATAGTTTGTGTTAAATTGCCCCCTAGAGGAGACAACGCAGATGCAACAGAATGAAGAGCTGGGAGTGAATTTTAACACCTTTTTCTAAGGCAGCAATAATACCGCAGTAACGCCATGCTGCTCTTCCAATAAACCAGGAAAGAAATCTTATTGCCCAATCACCCTTTGTTCCAATTGGCTTAAAGGGCATAAAATCATGTTTCACAAAATAAAATTATGCTGCACTTTCAAGATGAGGAGGCAAATCTTCCTTGACCAAAGGTGGAGTTC
Organism: Myiopsitta monachus; assembly: GCA_017639245.1. Lineage (NCBI taxonomy): Eukaryota > Metazoa > Chordata > Aves > Psittaciformes > Psittacidae > Myiopsitta > Myiopsitta monachus. Next base: position 53,830,175 of record CM029922.1, read on the forward strand.
TGTTTTTCAGACAGGGAGCTGCACTTTACACTCGCAATTAGCTTTAAGGAGAGCAGGAAGAGGTTTTGATTAGACATGGACTGTTACTGATAAGAGTTGACTTTTGCTGTTGTTTCACAACCATTCAATTCTGAGATAGCACTGTAATGTGTCCTCTTACCATGCTTCCTTGATAGGCATCTTTTGCAAAAAGAATGCCCTAGGAAAAAAAGCCTCATTAGCTGTTGCAGCCCTTTGCTCTTGCTACAGGAATTCAATCAGATTTCTTTAAGTTTGCCATTTTTTAAATAGTTGTCTTTAAATTTGAAATAATGGCTACACACTTTACATAGGCTTTTTCACCCTTACTGAGCCTGCCTACCCATGTCAAAAAGAAACAAATAGCATTCTATATCCTAGGGGGTAAAATGTGTTATCTACTTGTGACAAGGGCCATCTGCTTCCATTAAAGAAGATAAATAGCAAATCAAACATTTTAGCCTTCTGTAACACTAGTTGAGTGAAAATACAATGTGCAAGAGCAAGAATTTGGGTGAATGGAGGTAGAACTAAGAAAGAATTTTAATGGCTAGGTACGTGGGGGAAACTGATCCCTACTGAAAGCTTATTGCTATGAATTTATATCAGAGATTAATTTCGCTCCTTTCTTGGGAAACCACAAAGAGGTAAGATGACACATACGATAAAACAATGCATTAATCATAATTTCTTGTATGAGGTTAAGAAACCTGTTAATCCTTTAATGCAGTACTCTGGAGGAAAAAAAGAGAAAGAAAACAAACAATTCCAGTCGCTACAGCTGTCAAGTTGTGCAACCCATGGCTATTTGACCAAAGTAATAGCAGCAACATTACTGCAGACTGCAAATGACCAGAATGAAAAGAGGAACCTGTAAGCCCTAAGGTCTCTGATCTGATACAGCAACATGAGGAATTAACTGGCTAACCTTGACACCTTTCCCAGGCGCCTGTCCTACACCTTGGTGGAAGTTGTCCCCAAAGCAGGGAAATCTGATGCACTATAAATTATTTCCCAAATTGCTGTAAGTTTCCATATTCAAGTAAGGTGATTCCTTTTTCAATATACCTTAACATAATGAGCCGAAAGCCCTGGCATTCCAGGAAAAGCACAACGAATGGATCAGATGTCCTTTGTTCAGGCAAAAGAAAATTACTGGAATTACACCAATTTAAGTTTTATGAGTATTTTCTGTGCTGACCATTAAAAACTGAAGTTACAGAACTAATTACAGCAATTATTTCTGTATGCACATATCAGATCATTCCCTCAGGATTCACATGTACATCCCATTAGGGCTCATGGGCTTATGTATACCCAGGGTGCTTAGGTATTTTTCATCCTGATCATCTTCCCCTTTATTTGGGAACAAAGACTGATTCTAAATTGCACACACACACACACACACACACACACACACACACACACCAGTCCGTCTATGTGAGGAGAGGAAACTTGAAACTTACAACAATAATTCTAAATATAACTCTAGAGCTCAAAGCATATTCTGAAATAAACTTATTTTTGTAATTACTTCAGTCCTGAGACCCACGGTAACACAGGGCAGGTGACACCCTTCACAACTATAACCATTCAGTGTTCATAAATGCTTGAGAGAATATGAACAATACAGAAAGAGAAATGTAGCAAAGAATGTAATGCCATAAATATGGTGCAGAAGACATTATCAGCATTCTTATGATGCATAAGAACTGCATAAAAATTTGATGGGTGTATTTCTAGAACTGTATATAGTATCTCTGTGCTGCCTCTACACATTACAGATAGGCACACTGCATCATTATGGGGATGAGAAAAATGAGTTAAGGCATACATTCTACAATGCATTAAAACAGAGCTATAATATAAAATCAATGTGAGCTACCATAGAAAATGCATAGTAGGAATGTGATCAATTTAGGCCTACCTATGACTTGCTGTAAAGTTATCTCAAGTTTCCCCACAGGCTAATTTGAGCAAGAACATCATCTTGCAAAAATGGAGTTGAGCTTTATTTGAGAAACGTTACCCAACCTTCTCCTTTTAGGAACACATTTGCTGGTGCCTTCCATTCTGCAATATGAACACCCTTCGGAATCTTTCACAAAATACTCTGTGAAATGCTGCTGGTTCTTTCAATGTGCTGGAGTGGAAGCCATTGTAGCACAGCAACTCACTGCCATCCCCCACACTCTCATTAGATTCTCAGAGACCATTTAATGTACCAATGTTTGGCATTCTTTAAATTCTATCAGCTAAGTAACCAAAAGAGTGCTATTACCTTCACAAAGCGAGAAAATGGTGACGTTGTAGGAGGAAACTGAGAGCTGACACAGGAGAGCTGATGGGAGCATGCACAGAGATAGCAGGGAGAATAGCCTCCTGCAATTAGACTACCTTCACTCTGTCACAAAACTGCAGGACTAATGGACACAAAGAAAACAATCTCTAAGCACTGAAGAGCTTCTTTGTTCTCATTCAGGGACTATGGGTATAGATTTCAATTCCTGAGCCATAGAGTCTCCCATCCACAGCTGCTTCCTGTCCTCTGGATCTCCCCACAAGGAGGAATTCTGAATTATAATACCATAGGTCCTGCCTTGCTCTGAACCGAGCACCAGAGTGAAGTTTCCTGATTGTTTGAGACAAATACGGATCACGGCAATAACCAGGCACAATAGTAATATATCTGTGAAAAGAAAACAATCTACCCAAATTAACTACATGCCAGCCTTTTCCTAACAACCACATAAGAATAATACTACTACAGTGAGGGGACACCCTTAGAGAAACATGAAATACAAGCACACGAGAAATCCATCCAGCTGCAGCATCTCATGTACAGAGCATTTCTAGACTGGCAGAGTAAATCTCTTTTGATGTCAGCTATAAGCCACATTTCACCACCTCTCCCTTTCACTGACGGAAATCAGAAAGAGCAATAACAGGAAATAATAATTTACAGAAATGTCTCTGAAACAGATGTTGAAAAACTGCTAACAGAAGATGTTTGCAGAACATTTTGTAAACAACCTATAGAATCACATTAGAAATTAACATATCACAGCTTGTAAACCCATGCATAGACTTAACTTACCAGAGTGAGTGTGAATTACTAAGTGTATTCATCTCAACTACAGCTCTTCTCAACTGCATTCTCCCAGTGGCAGGAGCGTAAATACTATGATACATGCTACTATCCTACGGATGCTACTGGTAGGATGTCCTTATCTTTTTATGTCTTCACAGTAAAATGTGAAATCACCTTGAGATGTTGAGATTCATCCTCTAAGCCTGTACCACCTACCAGTCCCAGGTAAAACCAGGTTGCCCCCTCACAGAGGTCTACACGTTATGTCTGACTGGAGATCCAAAGAGGTGAGCTGTGCAGTTGTCCTCTCATTTCTAGGGCAGCTATGCACTGATGATGCCTAGCATACAGTGACAGGCTCCTGGACCTCTGACATACCTTTCACAGCATACCTTTCTATTTACTTATTTTATTTATTTCTTTGTTACCCCTGTAACTGGTTTTGTCCAGGTCTGCACTTCTTTATCCGACCATCTGAGAACTGTTTACAGCTGTTGGGTCCCCTGTGCCAGGCCAGTGCCCCGTCTCTTATCATCCCACGCCTGCATTCCTCTGTGCTATGTGTGGTTTTTTCACTTCTCAAGCCACCTGCTGTCATACCAGGGTTGTATTTCTCTACAATACATCGGTATATTAGAGCCATAAATACCTCATTCTACATATACAATAACTGGCTGTTACAATATCTATACAGAATTATGGTTGTATCACATGAAAGCAAACGAAATTAACCCCAGACACATAGCCAATTAGAGAAATTGCTGTCACAGTTAGACCAAGTAAAACAAAGCTACAGGCATGTCAAGAAAAGCTCGGACAGAGCAAGCTTGACAGACTGCAGACCCGCTGCCTTGCAAAGTCAAGTCAGTCCTAAGCCTATGGTCTGCTACCCCAGAACAGCAATCCTGTGCTGCAAGGACAAGACTCTCATTCCTAGATCTGTATATCCTGAATAATGTTTTTCCTCATTTCCTCTGGGAAAAAAAAAAAAATAAAAAACCTTCTCTAGTGAGCAAATCAAGTCACCAGTATTTGAATTCTTTTCTGGAAGTAACTCACTTGCCCATGCCTGCGATATCTTACCCAGCTAGCCCCATCACATAGAGAATGATCACAATGGGATCACCACCCGTTTGTAGCCATGGAGTGGCTCTTAAGGCAGGCCAGTGTGCCTCCAGCATGGCACACTGGCTGAGAGGCACATGTTCTTGAGAGGCAGCATGAAAGAAGAGGATCAGACTCTCATTCAGTATTAATTAGCACAGCTTCACTAGGATTTATGACAACCAAAAAGACGTGAGAACTGTTAAAAATCCTTTTGTCTGTATCCAGCAGTAATTTTGACTTGCCAGTCTACCTTTAAAAGACAACACTATTTGAATTCTTTGAATCATGTTTGAATTCACAACCAGATATGAAGGCCAGTTTTCTGGCCCCATAGTCAGTGCCCAGGAAGGGAATCATCTCCTGCAGGGTGTCGTGGTTTAAGCCCAGCCGTAACCCAGAAAAAAACACTCAGTCTCTCTCTCACTCCCCCCCCCCTTCCTCCCCTGTCCTGGGTTCAGCAGTAGCAGTCATTTTTCTCCTTCTTGGTAGCTGGTGCAGTGCTGTGTTTTTGATTTAGGGCCTGGGAACAGCGCTGATAACACCAGTGTTTTCAGTTACCTGCTTGGTAGTGTTTTGTCTGGCCAAGGACTTTCTGAGCCTCATGATCTGCCAGGGAGGAGAGGGGAGCTGGGAGGAAGCAGAGACAGGACACCTGACCCAAACTGACCAAAGAGGTTATTCCATACCACAGCACGTCATGTCCAGGATGTGAAACCGGAGGGCAGAGACCCGGAAGGGGTGGTGGTGGCACTGGAGGGTTCGCTGCTGGGGGGTGCACTGGCTGGGTTGGGCTTGGTGAGCAGTTGTATTCTCTTTCCTTGTATTTCTCTTGTATTATTACTGGTGGCAGCAGTAGTGATTTGTGTTATACCTTAGTTACTAAACTGTTCTTATCTCAACCTGTGCGAGTTGCATTTTTTTTTTCGATTCTCCTCCCCATCCCCCCGGGAACTGGGGGAAGAAAGAGAGGGGAGTAAGTGAGTGAGAAAAACTTTGTGAGTTAATAGCCTGGGTGAGGCTTAAACCACGACATCCCCACTGCTCCCAGGGGGATGGGGAGGAGAATCACAGGAAAGTAACTCCCAGGAGCTGAGGTAAGAACAGTCCAAAAACTAAGGTATAACACAAACCACTGCTGCTATCACCAATAATAATGATGATAAGGGAAATAACAAGGGAAGAGAATACAACTGCTCACCGCCCGCCGACTGATACCCAGCCTGACCCAGCAGTGATCTAGCCCTTCCGGGTAACTGCCCCCAGTTTATATACTGGGCAGGATGTGCTGTGGTATGGAATACCTCTTTGGTCAGTTTGGGTCAGGTGTCCTGTCTCTGCTTCCTCCCGGCTTCCCCTCCTCCCTGGCAGAGCATGAGACTCAGAAAGTCCTTGATCAGAGTAAACATTACTGAGCAGCAACTAAAAACATCGGTGTTATCTGCGCTGTTCCCAGGCTGAAAGTCAAAACCACAGCACTGCACCAGCTCCTAAGAAGGAGAAAAATGACTGCTACTGCTGAACCCAGGACAAGGGTCACATAGTGGGTTCATCCTTGTTGCCTACACATTTGCTGAGCAGAAACACAGCATCTCTGAGCATTTGAACTCCTCATGGGAACCTTCAGTGCCTTGCACAGATCTATGGAAGTAAGAAGGAGGTGGAGAGAGGGTTCGAAACAACACTCTACAGCTTTAGTTCTTTGACATTCAGGATTTGAAACCACAGGTTTTCTGTTTTGACTCAGGTATATGAAAAGACATCTAAAATGTTCGGCTAAAATGGCAAAATATATGCAAACTTGGGATTGTTTCTGTCATCAGATGACTCATGTCTTTCCTTCCCATAGTGCCCTGGTTACTGTTGCTTTACCAAAGAAGAAATTATCCACTCAGTTTGATAATTATGTCACATCTAGGCATGCTAAGTAATAACTCAGAGCTGCTCTTACTGTCTCAGTAGCCTAACATAATAGCCAAAATACCTTTTGGGTACCTTTGTTTCCTTACCTCTCCAAAGCACTACATGAGGACGCTGAGGCATGTGGATCACGCCCATTCACATTAGAAGTTACTATAAACGTTTACATAACTCATTAAACAATTTGATATGTCTATAGGATAATGGTACAGTGGCCTCAAAATTGTACATCCTTAATGTCAAAACCAAATTAAGTAGTAGCCTCACTCTTAAGCTGTAGGTTCACAAAGGGACTGTGAGACAAGGCACAGTTTTATAGTCATTGAAGCAACATGTGACTTAGCAACTCAAGCACTTTCACATTTTTGTTCTGAAGTGCTGCTGCTTTGGCAACCAGGGCTAACATTGGTATGTTGGGGTCACTAATGACTAAGCAAACAGACTGAGTTTATCTCTGCACTCAGATATTAGGGGGATAATGTTGAAAAAGTGCATTTCTCTAGACAGTGAAATCTTACATTGTTTTCTGTGGCACAACTTCTACATAGAAGAGGCATAAACATCCTTGTCCCCTTTTCAGACCACATGGAAAAAGCTTGGACTAAAAGCTTTCTGAAGTAGAAAACTCCTTGGACTGAGATGAGGACATGGAAGACTGTATAACAGGATTGAATGACAAACTAACAGAATCCCAGAAGAAGACAATAATGCTTAAAGGAATACATCTTACCTTCTCACCCCATCTACATGCTTTCACTTCAGGTTAATAGCCACTACAGAATGACACTGACATATTTACACAGCTAATGGCAAGTCTAGGGAAGACTATACTCCATGAAAAAGCCCCAGCATTTGGTTCCTTAACCAGTGCTTTCTCCTGCCCATAGAGATCTCCCCTTTGCAAACACTTTCTACCACCTGGGACCTCAAGGCATATGCTGGAGACTTGCAGATTTCTCTGCATGTGTAGCAGACTGCCAGAGAAGACCGGGCAGGTACTGCTGGCTCTGTGGCAACTTTGGGCTGAGAAAGAACTTACTGCAGATAAGAATAAAGACAGATTAAGAGCCCTGTCACAAGCAGGCCAGGTAAAAAACAAACAAAGGAAACAAAACCCGACTGAAATGAACTGAATTGAGCTGACAGAATATTTTTTTTCAAATGTTTCACATTTCTGTCAAGCAGAGAAGCCTAACCTTTCCAAGTGTATTTTAAGATTGCAATACTGTTATCTATAAAGAAGCTATCAACTGTAATGCATTTTAATGTATGTTAATTTCTCATTGAGCTTGGTAAGTACTGCAGTTAAAATGTCTGGCATTTGAAGCATAAGAGGGGACAAACACAATGTGCTATAATCCCTCTAGCATTAAAAATTATATTATCTATATTGTGGATCCACTGAAGTTAATAGGAGTTTTGGCTGAGAAGCAACTGAATAAGCCATAATTATTTACATCCAAAATTTTAATCTTCACTATTTCTGATGGTAACAGAGGATGACAGAAAGCTTGTTATATGCACTTTGAGTGCTGAATGCCCCATGAGGAGCAATAAAATATTTTAAGAAAGAAATAAACCAAAAATATCATCGTGAGGAAGGCCTCTGCTGTACTGCTTATTCTGGAGCAACTGCTAGAACTCAGTCTCTCTGAATAATCTCAGACTGACAACAGAATCTTACCTGATCAAGCACCTCTCTGTCATCTTCTGAGTGGGTAGAGCAAATGCTATGATAAGCAGGAAAGGCAATTTAACTTCTCCATATTCTTTGTGCTGCCCTGGGTTCTTGGGGAGCTGAAATTGTCTGTAATCCCCATCAGCAAACTCTAATGTCGTCTATGGGGAGATCTCGGGTGACGGTTTCATCCTGTACAGCCTTCCCCATAGCCCTGGCATAGAGAGGGGCAGCGATGAAAGACAGGGAGGAGCTGTCAGTTCAGTGGGAATGCCAGCAACCAACAGAAGGTCTTTGTGAAGCAGTAACCTAAAATGAGCTGGATATATGACATATAGCACAAACTTATGTAGCATACATACATATGGTGTGCATATATATATCTACATACACACACATATAAAAAGCTATACATTACATAGTATATATATGACATGTATAAGACACTATATATAATATAGCATAAAGTATACACTATATTATGCTAATCACTGTATTGAGATACAAATTTTTAATGAACAGCTATATTTAAAGTCTTTTTTTATCCCTCAATGTCCAAATCTACTAGTATTCTTGTTGAAGACAGCTTTTAAAAGCACTGAAATCCTTATAGGGTGAGGGTCTGAACAGAATAAATGCCCGAGAAACTTCGAGACCATCCCATTCCATAGTCCTACTTTTCAAAAGAAATTTCTGCTCAGCAGCATTTGGGGTATGCTTCATTTAGAATTTCAGGAGCTTTTCAGACACTTTTCCTTTGTTGGTGATCACTTGCTGCAGATGGCTACAGCACTGTCTCTTATATCTCAGCCTATTATTTCCAGACAAATTATTCTGTTGACTCCATTCTGGTATTTCTCAGTAACATAACTTTTGATTAAAGGTCTAGAAAAGTCAGTTGAAGGACTTCTGAGATCAGTAGGTGCTGGAGTTAATATATTTGTAAACTGGAACACTTTTAATGTCTTTCTTTTTATCCCATTTTTATATTACATAAATTACAAATTTCCATTCCATTAGTGAGAATTACTGTTACAGGTTTTGTCTACAGCCATTGCTTCACAATCTCCCATTTACTTCTTCTTGCTGATTTTCCTCCTTGAGTCACTCTTTACAGACTCTGTACAGGCAGCCATGTACACCAACATTCTGCATTATTTGCATATTGTTTCAAAACAATCCATCCTGTCTTCTTTGCATTTGTATGGTTTCCATGCTATCTGAGGGAAGCTACTCTATCACTAACTGTGGTAGGTTTCTCTGGGCAGGCAGCCATGCAAGTATCTGGAATTAAATTCGACTCATTTTTCATGGACAGGATTTCATGGACTCATGGGGTGTGGATGAGATTAAGGACTTACCCCTCTCAGGATCTACCTTCAGGATCTTTTTAAGTTACCATCCACCAATGACATAAACAAAATATTTTTGCTGTTTTATTTACAAGTATGACTTAAACAGTTTTGGTGTTCAGCATTTCACAGGTTTTCTCACTGGCAATCAGTTTCTGTACTGTCTAAACACATCAAAAAACAATGCTAAGGGCAAATCCTGCCTGACCAATTTGGTGGCCTTCTATGATGGGGCTACAGAACTGATGGATAGGGGCAAAACAGTTGACGTCATCTACCTGGACTTGTGCAAAGCGTTCGACACTGTCCAGCATGACATCCTTGTCTCTAAACTGGAAAAGCGTCAACTTGATGGATGGACCACTCGGTGGATAAAGGATTGGATGGATGGCTGCATGCAAAGAGTTGTGGTCAACGGCTCAATGTCCAGTTGGAAACCAGTAACGAGTGGTGTCCCTCAGGGATCGGTATTGGGACTGATCCTGTTCAACATCTGTCGTGGTTTAAGCCTCTCATGCAGTTCGTTCACTCACTCCCCCTTCTTTCTTCCCCAGTCCCAGAGGGATGGGGAGGAGAATCAAAAGAATGCAACTCCCGCAGGTTGAGGTAAGAACAGTTTAGTAACTAAGGTATAACACAAACCACTACTGCTACCACCAGTAATAATAATGACAAGGCAAATACAAGAATACAATCGCTCACCACCCAGCCCGACCAAGAAGTGTACCCCCACCTTCTGGGTCCCTGTCCTCAGTTTTCACATCCTGGGCATGACGTGCTGTGGTATGGAATACCTCTTTGGTCAGTTTGGGTCAGGTGTCCTGTCTCTGCTTCCTCCCGGCTTCCCCTCCTCCCTGGCAGAGCACGAGACTCAGAAAGTCCTTGGTCAGACCAAAACACTACCAAGCAGTAACTGAAAACACTGGTGTTATCAGTGCTGTTCCCAGGCCCAAAATCAAAAACACAGTGCTGCACCAGCTACCAAGAAGGAGAAAAATGACTGCTACTGCGGAACCCATGACAACATCTTAACTGGTGACAGGGACAGTGGGATTGAGTGTGCCCTCAGCAAGTCTGTTGATGACACTAAATTATGTGGTTTGGCCGATATGCTCGAAGGAAGGGATGATATCCAGAGGGACCATGACATGCTTATGTGGGTGTTCTAGATGGCTGATCTTTCCTGGGAACCTGTTAACTCACCATTTTGACCAAGGAACAAATTTTAGCTGCACTTCTACCCTCTTCACATTATTTTTGCAAGATGTTTTTTCCATTCAATTTTTGTGTAAATGGGATGCACTTTTGATTTCTACTTGGCAGACTCCTTCCAGTAAAAGCTATTCTAGCCCGTTTCCCGTACGAGACACAAAATGTGAGGCAGTGGAATAAGGAGTGGGGTGGGAGGATACAGGCCTGACAGACTCCAGTGGGAGCTGGCAGAGTTACATACGTGAGTCTTGTCCAGATGCACTCAATGATCCTCCCCTGCACTTATCACCCCTTCTTCTTACCCCCACTTTATTTCTTTTGATCATTATGAGCTTCACCACCAATTTCTTAAACCTTTTTGGCCAAGAGGTCCAATGTCTTTCACAACATTTTTGATTTGGAATGCTGAAAGCAGGGAAGAAGGATCAGCACCATCTAGAACAGCAAATTGCTTGACAGCACTCTGGAGGAAAATTTGCAGGAGTAGAAGTGTAAAGTACTAAAATGAGAACTATGGGGAGTGCTGGTATTAAAGGCACGTGAGTATGTGCTGGGGACTCTTGCATTGCATTTTATCTTCATTACACCACTTTTTTAATTTTATAGCCCAATGGATCCATAAACTCATACCTGACTACTTCATAAAGCAGACAGTTAAATATGGTTCAAAGAGACTAAAAGCAGATAAAGTGTTTGTAAAAGTAACTTCTTACAAAAATATTGAGTCTAACTGAATTTTCTATTATCAGTTGCCTCTCCCAAAGAAATCTGGTTTAACAATGCACTATTTGCCTGAAACGCATGGAGTAGCAGCAGCAGCTTCTTTTTTGGTCAAGTTGCTAATTTAATTTCCAGGCATGATCTCCTCAGAAATAACAAAGGTTTTGCAAGTATGGATATTTCTGAAATGATGGTCATAACAGTCGACTTTTAGCTCTGTTAATGAACCATATTGAACAGGCTAGCTGATCTGTAGACGTTCACCTCCGCTAGCATCAGGAAACTGTTCCCCCAGTAAAGGTCAATAGTGACTATTAAGATACAAGAAATCAATTTTAAATGCTAGTGATCCTTCCACAGGACTTTTTTTTTTGGTTGGTTATTTTTTTTTCTCCCTATAAATGCTCATTTTTATGTTTGGCAAACTTTAGACAGGAGGAGGATCTTGTGGAAAGTAGTGTAATTTGAAAATATATTGTATGTTGATTATGAATCTAGCTGTCTATAAGAAATTTCCATAATTCATTATTTCAGTTATTTATTATCTCTAATGGTGCAGAGTGGCATACTCATGGCTGCCCTGCACATTGAAATGCTGACTAGCACTTGCATTTTGTTCAGCGAAAGACAGCTGCAGTCTCTTCCCTTTAAATGGAAAGTCCAGGAAAACTTGCAAAAACCTAACAGGAGCTCAGAAGCCTCTGTCAGGCTTGGTTAAAATTTATTCCCCCATGGAAAAACTTTAGACCATACCAAATAACTCTCTTCAAGCGAAAGAAATGTAAGCATTTAACCTGAGATCGTTAGCACAGTGGAGTTTGGGGTTTGTATGTGTATATTTTCCTTTAAAGAGTAATTACTTGTAGGTTTTATTTGTATTTTAAATCATAGAATGTACAGAAAATTCTGGTTTACAAGTCTAGATCTTAATTTACTGTGCTGGACACTAAAAAAACCTGCTAAAATCTTTCCAAGTGATCAAGTGAGACTTTCATTCCAGAAACTGGGAGGCCCTTGGGTAAGCTTAAAAGTACGTTTATTTTTGTGTGCTTAGATCATGAAAAACACAGACAGCATATCATGCCAGGCAGATAAGAGTGAGTGGATAAGGGAAACTTATGTGAACAGAACACCAAAGTTCTACTTCAAAATATGGGAGTGCTGCCAAGTGTAACGACTTTAAATCTCATTCCCCCTTGCTGTAGTTGCTCTTAGTGAATTTGCTATTGCAGACAAAAGAAGTGTCTGTTTCGATGAGATAATGCACCTGAAATCAAAAGAAAAATAAGTAGCCTGTAGTCCCCCAGTTTCAGTACAATTCTGGTTACAAGGACATTGGAGTTTTCGGTTTACTTCACTGAAATCAACGATAAAATTCATTTTTTTCTTCGGACATACTATTTTGAAGACAGTATCAAATCAAGATCACTTTCTTAAATATGGCCTATAAATACTTATAAATGCATAGTGATTGTTTTGTTATGAAAGCATGGACACAGGACTAGCTGCAATTCGGCGTGGCCCCGTTAAGAACTCCCTTTCACCAGCGCTATCTTCTAGAATTGAGGTGGGAGCGCCCTCTTGCGTTTACAGAAGAATTACCATAATGGTCAAATCATTCACAATCAACAAGTGGGGAAAATTGATCCAGTTCTGTGTCAAGCCTCGGTCTCCCAGACCAGCTGTGGGTCAGGTGCACATGTCTGATCAGTGTTGCAAAACAGATTGCTTACAGGTTCAAACAGGTTCCAGCCTCTTGTGTTGACATGCAGCATCCTACATCACATTTCTGCTTCACCAGCTCTTCTGCTGCAACTTGCAGAGATCTCTCACTGTGAGCAGGCCCACAGCCCCATCCTGTGCAGGGTGCGGAGGAATGTGGGCTAGAGCCATAGACTGCCTCTCTGCAGGCTGTTCCCTCCCAGTGCCTGTGAGGTGATTCTTGCCTCCATTGCAGAAATGTGGGCATAAAGCAAGAGCAAGTTATTGCAGATCCGAGCGCGCTCTGTGGCAACCCAAACTGGAAAGACAGGAGAAAAACACATTGAACTGGACTCACAGGACTCCTGGAAGGAGAGGACATGTAATTTCTCAGCCTTGGTGGGCTGGGTAAGGTTTTCAAATGCTTGGACTCTCCTAGTATACTATGTATTTGTTATGCTGGTAGAGCTGTCTTGTTTTATCCTCTACTTGCATGTAAGGGATAAACCCTGCAATCAAGCTGTGTCACAAACTCCTACTGCAGTCCATGGAAACTACTTAAACATGCTAATAAACTGCAAGATCTTCAAGACAAATGAAACATATCAATTAACATTTCCTGAAATGAGATTCACTCCTTTCTTCATATCTACTTACACAAGACTAAGTGCATGCTTGAGTAACCCCAGTAAAGAAGAGAAAGAAAAACAAAGAAAAAATAATTAATGTGACAAAACAATGGCTTTAAACGCTGTGTTCGCCCAGTGAAATTGAATAATTTCCATTAGATTATTTGACGCTTAGCATAAAGCACCACTGATGAGTTTCCTTTTTCAGTACCACTTAGAAAGTTTAAATGTTGTTCTTAGAAAATAGAGCACTGTTGACAAAGGACTTTTTCAGTTGAGGTAATGCAACTTATAGCATGCTAACGCAGCTTCTGAAATCCTCCTCACAGCTCCTACTAAATTCAGCAGAAAGGCTATATCACACTGAGTCCGCGGATGAGCCAGGTGGCAATGTCAGGAACTGCCAGATGGGCTAAGTGGGATGCCCAAAGCTAGAAGAGACCAACTCAAGACTGAAGCAAGGCTTGTAGTAGGTGCTACAGGCACCTACGAGAAATCTGTAATTGAAACTCGCATGGATTGATTGTATCTCCTATAGATAGAAGGAATTGAACATAAAAAAGTAGACTAGGTGCTTTTGCCACTGGTACCAAGAGTCCCATCGTTGTGGTTGTGCTCCATGTACTGTAGAGCAGAGACCTTGACATGGTATCTGGTAGGGATATGATCCCTCCAAGGAAGACAGCAACGTCTCTGTACGCAACCAGCCCTTTTCATCTTGAACATAATCCTGTTGCAGAGAAACTAGCACCAGCCAGAGCCACACAGTAAGCCAGTCAACTGTGCCAACTCCTGCGGCAAGTCAGCTGCATTATAGCAAGTGTTAACAGTTTGCATTGTGCATGTAGCTACCAGGGTCACTCACCAGCTTCTCTACCCTCATCTGGCATCCTGACCAGGCTGCTCGTGAGCAGTGAGGTGCTTGTCTCTCCCCAAACGAGGTAGTGGCCAGACCTTTTTATATCTTGCACAATATCCCAAGCTTCCCTAAGAGCTGCTCTCGATAAGCTTGAGGGTCAGCTACTCTCAGATCTAATCACTGGCCTCTCTGAAAAGTCCTCTGGCGCTGTTTTTTGATGAGGAATACAGAATCTCAGCGAGTGCATCTCCTTGTCATCCATGCCTGGTTCTCAAGATGGCCTAGTTCAGGAACTGAAAGAGATGCTGACAGGAATGCACCCTGGGACTCTGGCAGCAATTGGAGACTGGGGATTGCCAGAGGATTCATGTCAGTAATACGCCCCAGCCCAAATACTCTGCTCTGCAAGGGCTGTGTGTTTAGAAACACTGCGTGCTTATTACCTCTGAAAGAACAATTGCTTCTTGTCACATGTGAACCACATAAATAAATATTATCTGCCTATTAGCTGCATATTAGCCAAGCAGACCATGTTCTCAGGGCTGACAAGGAGTGGCAGCCTTGCCCCATACTTTCCCTACACAGTGTCTGTAAACAGGATGTCCTTGTCTTGTTCTACTGCTGGCAGTTGAGCGGGTGGAGAAAGCATGCCACTTCTAAAATGTCCAGGTCCTTCCCCCTGCTGCCTGGAGAGCCTGGGTGGGCTGCTTTGAGTTTTGGGTAATATCCAAGAGAGCACAACCAGGCAAGCAAGTTAGAGTGCAGGAGGGCCAATAAGCAGGAGGCACCTTATCTGAGCACTTCCACTGTAACAGAAGAACACAGCCCCTCCAGCATCAGGAGGTCAGCTATCAGCTCCAGTCAGGAATATCAGGACAGTGAACATGTGCTTATGTACATGCTAAGAATTTGCAATGCTGCAAGGTTCCTCCTAGGAAGTCAGCAATACATTAGGTTGTAACTTCAAGCTGACAAATTATTTACACAACTGAAATAGCTGATTTGTGGGTTTTAAGAAATATTATCACAATTACAGTACTATCTATGCTGCCCTCCTCTTTTCGTTCTTTACAAACACAGCCCCCTACCTTCAAAAACTGAACAGATTAATCTTATATACCCTAGCGGATATATAAGATGCTCTAAAGACAGAGCATCACAATTATCTTGCTCTTTGCTAGGGCCAGCCATAAGCTGTACTGCTCTGAACACCAACTGTCTATGTAGTTTAATTACATTTAGATAGATATTATTTCTTCCTTACAGTACAGGAATAAATAGCAGCAAATAGTAGAACAGACTCCTTAACCCTCAAATGTTCTTTATTTTAATGGTAGAATATTTGCATTTAGGCATAGTTAAATAGGTGCAAACTGCATTTTGGAGTCATCAAGCATGAGGTTTCACATCATATTTATAGCTGCCTAAGTAACAGCTGCTATCAGGGGACATCACCCTTCGTAACTCTTCCCCAGCCCAGGGCGTTTGCTCCTACCACTTCCCTTCTGTTAAAACTAGTGGTTAGGTGGTCACAGTGAGTCAGTTCAGGTGGCTGATTTGCTAGAAAACTAAAGCCGGGTGTGGGGGGGTGTGTAATTGTTTTCTATTCTATAAGGTAGCTGCTTGTAGCAGCCTGTAGTGGTGACAAGGGAGGAGGAAAGAACAAGGTCACCCCTTTCAGCAGCAGCAGTAGCAGCTTTTAAGTTCTACTTAAAGTTAAAACACATCTACAGAAAATGCTGTTTGATATTTTCCTGTATGAGAACTGACCTGCTAGGAGCAAGATACACTCACAAAACCTGCTAGCACACTATCCTGGCCTGGAAAGCTTGCCATTATTAAGAACAAGACAAAATGGCAATAAAATTCTACAATAAAAGATTTGAGAAACACCTATGTCTACACAAGTTTCATAGAAGGAGAGACCTATGCAGCATCTAAAGACTTGCTACAAAGTTAAATCTATTAAAATTAACAGATTAGCACTGTAGATAATAGAGTTACATTTTCCTACATCTATACTAATAAAAAATATTAGTATGTTTTTAATACACATGCTATGAGTAAGATAATAAGCATATTTTCTTAATCAAATGAAACATTCCAAGAAATACCCACTTCAAAGGGAATTCCTCTTTCTTACCCAGAGATCTGTACTTGTATCCAGATGTAATTCCAGATATTGGAATGCAGTTTTACAACTTTTATTTTGTCATAATAGTTCACATGATTCTTGATTTTGAAAAGATCAAATTGAGTATGTGTTGTTTTACCTGATTCTGTATAGGGTGTGATTAGAGGATATTTTAATTGTAAACAAGCCTCTGAAAAATGGCAATATTAAAACCAGTTTTTGTTAAAAAACATCAAACAGCTCAGCGGCCTTCTTTTCTCAAAGAACCAAAAGCAGCCTCTTGTTAAAGAACGTGAAGGTATATTTCTAATTTGAAAGTGAGTTTGATACTCAATTTGTCAAGGGTGCATAAATATGACAGAAAAACCTTTTTCCCCTATGCCCTCTTAATGAATGAAGTGACTGCAAGTGATATCAATTAACAGCTGGGTCCTAGAACCCTCAGAAGAATATTAAATAGCAGTTTGCTCTTCTCTCGCTTTTCCACAGTACTTCCTCTTCAGTGCTTTCTCTTGTCATCTGGGCCTGTTCATCTCATCTCTTAAGGGTGAGCAAAAGACAGTAAGATAAGCAGCAACTATATAGCAATTAAATGAAGCCTATTATCTTTCAGTAATATGCTGTTTATGCAGAATAACACAGAAGAGATTTGAACACTGAGAGAAAGATGATGTTCCCAAGCACTAACAAAGACTGAAGTTTCCCTCAAGTATTTTTGGGCATACTGAAATGCTGCTGCAGTTCAAGATAATGAACGCTTTTGTTAAACAATAAAAGAGTTACAATTATGTACTCCTGGAGACAGCACACAGACTTACCTTGGTAAACAGGAAAAACATACCTAATTTAACCTAAAAATATTAATTAGTTTGTCTGTCTTAATACACCAACTTTCTTGCTTCTTTTAAGTAACTAAATACAGAGGGTTTGAATTTTTTCTTGTATAAGCCTTAGTTATGCTATTCTATGATTCTATGATTATTAATTTTAGCCATATATAAACTGATTCAATTATAACAATATACCAAATGTCTCGGTATAAGCAACTACTGTACATTAAGGTACTCTATCTTTGCAGCAAACAACCCAAATATCCACCACAGCTGTACTAAAAATGAAGATGCTTGTTAAAAACAAAATTAAAAGGAACATGTATGCACATTAAATCCTCATAAGTGGTATGAAGACAAACGGAGAACACTATCTTGAAAGCGCAAAATCACCATTCTAGAAAGACTTGAAAAAGGGCAAAAGGAAGCTCACAACAGTACATGCCAGTGTAATGGTGTTTAGTCTATCAAAACTGATAACATATCCCTGTTCAAATTCATGAGGTGCAGGAAGTCTGTTCAGAGAAATATAGGCCACACAAATGTATTATTTTTTTCTCACCTGTGTTCGATGTAAAAGATCTAGGGAAATTCCCCACACTATCCCACTTCTGTGGTATCCATCAGAGAAGTTGCTTCAAACTTCTGGAAGGTGCTGCAGTTTCAACAGCATCAGATGATGCTCCAGAGGAACCCAGTGAAACATGTGAGCTACTAATGGTGTGTGAGCTCTCACTTGAAATTGCTCTGGTGCTAAAGAAGGGCCAGTAGCAAACACAGTTATGATGTCTTGAAAAGGTTCTAGGGAACAATAAGGCAACAATCAGAACCCTCGGTAAATTCACATCATGCTTCTCACCAGCAGGCATGTGGTAACATGATCTAGTGCAGAGGTTCCCTGAAGCCTCTTACCGAACGGTTTTGGGGAAACTAAGCAGACATGAGATACAAGGTAAAAGACAAGAAACAGAGGGTAGAAGTAAATGGTTCATTTTCACTGGGGAGAAAAACTGCTACAGAACCCTGTATGACCTGTACTAGTGAACTTACTGAATTGATTTGAAAAAGATGGTATGCAGAGGGGTAAAAAAATCAGTAACCATTCATCGCTGATGCATAAATACCTGCAGGAGCTTAAAAAACTGAGTATGTATAACAGCAACACACAAAATTCAACATCTTCCCTAGGCATATTCTCTTGACTACACTTGGAAGCAGGATACTGGGAGAGGGGAGGTTGAACCTCTGGTCTGACCCTATGCAGCTGTTCTAATGCTTTTATGATCTCATTTATCATTTAAAAACCAGGCTTGACGTTCTGTGACACTAAAGTGACTAAAAACTCAAAGACAGGGAGTTGAGAAGAAGTTCTCTGTAAAATATTAGAGGGCCACAACCATAAGCTAAATGAAATTGTTTCCCAAATCAAGCACTTTATGAAGCCTAATGTGAAGTATGGCAAAGTCAGCTCAGGATTTTACAGTGGGTACTATCTGTTCTGAGAAGGAAGAAATTAAAGCTGCATACAATAGACTTCCTGCTGGGAAGGTGAGAGGGGAGGGAAACTCAGTATCCCAAAGGATGCACTGGTAACAACTTCAAACCAAGAGATGTGAGTCATCAAAGCTGCAAAGCTATTGGAGAAAATCCAAGAAGCCAGACTTAAAATAGGGCAGAAGGGAAGTGATGGGAGACAAAAATAAAGAACAAGAAGATAAAGGAACCCTTTAAAACAAGAACAGAGAACTTGTGAGAGAGCTGCCTGGAGCTGAAAAGCCCTGGAGATAGCCACACCACCAGTCCTTCAGGCAGGCATACTTTCTGTGTGGGCCTCAAAAGAGGCAATCACCCATTATCTCATAACCAGCACTCCCTACCACCACTGCTTAGACTGTGGTAATGCACAGCCATGCAGGGAGCCAAATTCAGAAGCGACTCATCTATAAACTAATGCTTTATGGCAACCAGGCTTATAGTTCAGACTAATTTTAGTACCTCTCTGGGGACTGAACTTTGAGGATCAGTTGTAGCTCTACAGCTTGCGCCTTCATCCATACATCCAGAATATAGGTTAAAAATGTGGAAACCCGACAAAGAGGAAAGAAAGGCAGATAAGAAGGAACCTTACTTTTAAATATAATCTGTAATTGTGGTGTACATTTTTATTTTGCTTTGCTTAACTTTCTCCAGCTCTGTAATTGTTGCCTACCTACAAAAAAGATGTGCTTCACTTGACCCATAAACTTGTCTAGTGCTAGCAGACTTAGGTGATGCTAAGAAATGAGGCACGTTTCCTTAGCTGTAAGTTTGCATACAGTGCACATACAGGCATCGCTAGTAAACCCATACCCTACAATCTAACAGAGAGATGAAGAGTTTTTCTGCCAAATTATGAAAGCTAGCATGTGTAACATTGCAAGGTGAAAGGCTCCCTCCAGTACTTGCACACCTGTGTTTCTCCTGCAAAGTTCAAGTGGTAGAACAGCATCCTCCAGCGCTGCACAGGCCCTTAGTCACCTCATTATTTATAGTCTTTTTATTATCAACTGCAAACTAAGACATTAGCTGGTTATGCTTTATGTACTCTGGGCTTAAATTATGAGACCGCCTATTTTCCCCTTGAAATAAAAGCCCTCCAAAGGTGCTGTAGAAAAGACATGTATTTAGCACTTAGGAAAGGAATGGTAAGGAGCTGCCTTCTTTCTTTAGTCATGGCTGTGATTGCTTTGCTTACCTTCAACCCTGATGTCACTAATGAAGGGTGGGTTAACATTTTCAGCAACACGGAAAGATAACAACAGGTAAACTGCTTGCCTGTACCCAAATTCAGCTGCTGAGCCTGCCTGAAACACTAACAACTATTCCCTGATGCTATAGCTTCTCTCCTACAGAAATAGCAGCTCAAAGAGTGCAGGTGGGAGACACTCAGGGAAAAAGGCAGCACAGGCATCTTTCTTCATGCCTCTAAGCAGAGAAGATGGTGAACTGGCTGCAGCTGGCAGTCTGTCCTTTGAGTCCCACTGCTTGCATTCAAGGGGAACATTTCAGACAGGTAAAGTGGATGGGAAAGAAAAGCAGGGAGAAAACTAGTGACATCCTCTGCCATGGGCTGTGAAAGAAAACTACCTTAATATTTATAAAATATTTAGTTTTCCTGGTAGTATTAATCTCAATAATTTAAGGAATAAAATTGCCAGATATTGTAACAATTTACAAGTCACTTTTCCAGACTTTCCTTATCTGCTCCCAATAGTTAGACCCTCCTATTGAGGATCCATCTTCTGGTCCATCGTTTGCTGTAGCATTCTTTAACAAACTGTAAAACCATCAAAGACTTTTTGAGCTTTTCAGGCAGGCACACTTTTGCGTGGGCCTCAAAAGAGGCAATCACCCATTATCTCATAACCAGCACTCCCTACCACCACTGCTTACACTGTGTGGGAATGTGCAGCCTTGCAAGGAGCTAAATTCAGAAGCTCCCTGGCTTTGTTCATTGTTTTTCCTGGTTTCCTCAACTAAGTTGATACACTAAACCTCTCAATAAACACACAGACCAGAAAAAAGTTAATTGCTTATAAACAATTAGTGAGGACCTCCGTTAATAAGAACTTGGGATATGGTTTCACATCGCCTTAATCATCTAAGCTGCAGCACTCCTACCACGCCCACTGTAGCCCAGATGCCTGTACACACTTCTTTCACTAGTGCTTCCAAAGCAGTACAGGAGGCTGGTTCATCTCGAGACTGAGCTGCTTTCCTGACTGATCCGCAACTTCCAGTGGCTAACGCTGGAAGTTCACCACTGGTATCAGGGGGAGTCCACTCTGGTTCACTGTGGAAGAGCATTACGCTTTCTAGAGTGAAAAACTGTATACTTGCCTGTTGTGGGTAAGAAGAGATTTTTCAGCCCTGTTGCCTTGTTATGCAGAGATAAAGTGTTGCGTGCCGTTTCCAAAAAGGAAAAGGGTGTGCTTGTGGTTAAGGTTTCAGACACATCTAATTAGAGACGAAGGAAAGCTGAAGCATTCCAGGCACAAATATAGAACGTTAACCAGTTGGAGCCCTAGAGAACAGTAACAGCAGATAGAAGAAACAAGCATTCAGTGAAAAGCATTTGTTCCGCCTGAGAGGTGAAGAAGCTGCATCAGGTTCCTGCCTTCACTTCCCAGCTCCGCGCTTTGTGCAAAACCTCGGTAACACAAAATGCACAAGCAGCACCGGGACCAAAACCCGGACACGAGCACTCGTTCTGTCTGTCCCCCTCACAGCACGTCACCCCAGCGAGCGCGGGGAGCCCCGTCCCCTTCGCTCCGCTCTGCCCCGCGCATCCAGGCCCCTCGGAGGACGGGCAGCCAAGCCACCCAGGCACAGCCTCCCGCCCACCCGAGGCGGCGGCACTCCTCTCACGCTCAGCGGGCCACTGCTGGGCTCTGACAGGACGACATCAACGGCAGCGAACCCGCCAATGGAGACTGCAAGGCGGGGCCATCCCCTTCCGTGCCGGGCGGGACAAAGCGCGGCCCCGGGAGGGGTCCGCCCCGCCCCTCGGCTCGCGGGAGGGAAGGCGGAGCCAGCCTCGTTCCCACTCTGCAGAGCAGTTATAAAAGCGGCGAGCGCCCCCTCCGCGCCCTCCTTTACTGCGGAGCGCCCGTGGTGGTGGGTGAGGTGGTGCTGGAGAGGCGGTTGGGGCTGTGGTGTGCGCCGCTTTCCGAGCGGAGCTGGGGGGGTACCTGCGCTTCTCTTTTATGCTGGGCTGCTGGGGAGGCCTGCCCGCGGCGCCGCTCGCCTACTGGTTGAGGCTGGAGCTGGGGGGCGAGGCGCGCACATTGGAGCCGCGGGCGCGGCCAGGCGGAGGCCAGCGGCGGGGCCGCACCGCGGTGTACTGGCTCCCCGCTGCGGCCGCTGTCGCGGAGGAGAGTGGATGGAGGGGTGGACTACATGTCCCAGCCCACCGCGCGCCTCCGCGGGGAGGGAGACGGTGGCGTGGCGTGGCGGGTTTCCCCTGCCGGAAGCGGGGTCCTGCGGCGCGGGGCACGCTGGGGCCGGTAGTTGGCGGCTGCGGCCGGGGAGGGCGGTGGGGACCATCCTGCCCTGGTGCGGGCGGCGCCCGGCAAGGCGCGGCTGGCCTGCGCCAT
This sequence comes from Myiopsitta monachus, assembly GCA_017639245.1. Classification (NCBI taxonomy): domain Eukaryota; kingdom Metazoa; phylum Chordata; class Aves; order Psittaciformes; family Psittacidae; genus Myiopsitta; species Myiopsitta monachus. Next base: position 53,852,558 of record CM029922.1, read on the forward strand.
TTTGATCGCTTGCGGGCCCGGGCGGCGGTAGGGGGCCGATGCTGGGGGAAATGCTGCTCGCCGGCGGCCTCGGCTGGGGTTGGGAGCAGTTTCTTGCCTGGGCGGTGCTGCCTTTCGCTTCACTCCCTTGTCTTTCGAGTTCACACTTAAAATGCTGGCTAATGCTGAGGAATGAAATCGATCCGAACATCACCATGGGAATGAGGTGTTCTAGTGAGTAAAGTGGGGCTACTGTCACTGAGCCCTAGTACTTCTCGAAGAACAAGCTATGCAATAAAAAAAGAGGGCTAGGATTCTAGGGTCTTATCTGCAAACAAAGATTAGGAAATGGCTGCATTCATGTAGGAAGATGTGGGGCACATTCATTCCGTGTTGAACTGGCTTCTTCAATGATAGCCTGAGTCACATCTTAGGTTAAGAGCAGTAAAATTTTTAAATCGATCTTTACAAGACATTGGTATAATGCTTGGTTATTGGGTGTAATATGCAAGCTTGAGATTTTCCATGATTTAAATTGGTTTTGTAATCTGAAGCAAAGCATGTTTAATAGGTTATCTTTAATGGTTGTTAATGTTTACTTGATCTATGTAGTGCAGATAGAGAAACATTATTATTGGAATATATATATTAAGTATATGACAAAACAGATACTTTGTCCTGTGTTTTCTTTGGCTGGTTGAGTTGGTAGATTTAAGTATTTGCTATAGTGTTGAAAAATGAATTCTCTAAATCAATTCAAATCAGTATGTAAAGGACTGAGACCTTGAGATTATGAATTTCCATTAAAATCTTTTGCACCTTACACTAAATGTAATAGTGGGCACATGCAGTTATTTCTATGGTACTTTAAACATGGGTTTTCAAGTGGATGTGACTCATAACTCCTTTGTTACTTAAAACTGGCTTCATTTCTTGCTGTTTTCTAAAAGGCTTCCTGTAAATTAAGACTTAGTGTTTAACATTATTGCTTCTGAGACTTGAGAGGTTGTTGATGATTGTCTCAATATATGTGACTTAGTGGTCTGTAATAAGAATCTACTCATTTCAGGTGTTGTTTGTTTTTAGGTATGATGGAGAAGTTTTCAGTGGTGTCCAATGTAGAAGCATTAAGGTAATGGCTCTGGAGTTTTCAATTTCATTGGTCTGGAAGTAACACTACATTTCTGTTGTTGATGAAAATAATAAATGCTTTCATTTCTCACTTGATTTCCATATTTTTGTGTCTTGGAAAGTATGGAATGTGTTAAATGCCAGAGGGTTGTTATCTTTGTATGGCTACTGAGTGGGACAAAAGGAAAATGTTAAGAGTATGTTGTATTTTCATTGTCTCCATCAAGTCGATGAGTAATTATTTGATGATTTTTTTTTTTTCCTGTGCTCTTCACTGAGCTTAAGTGGTCCCTTAGGTCAGTTCTTGGTTTCATTTCTTTCGCTATGGCATAAGCATGAAGACCTTCATGATAAATCACTCCATTAACTTGTGCTAAATTATACTGATCTTGGAGGTGGTGCAAGTTAGCTGTCTGGCCTTGGGCATGTATTGGATTTAATGTGAATCTGCAGACATAATCATATTTGAATGTAATTATTGAGGTAATGATCCTGCAAACTATGGAAAGGCAGTGGTATTCTATTATGAATATGTGCTACTCATAAATATTTTTGGAATAGAACCTTAAATATCTTGTTTCCTCAGACCTTGTAATGGTTGCAAAAGGATCCAAATTCAGGGTACCTTTTTTTTAGTTAGTGCATAAAAAATTTCATCTTGAAATATTAAATTGCTGGGTGGAAAAGTGGATTTTTACTACTTGGTGATTATTTTTCTGACATAGTAATGTGAGATTATGCTAGACCGCAGCAAGGCACATTTCCTGCTTTAACAGATAATTTTTTAATTCGTTTCAGTCCTTCATGGCAGCACTGTCAGGAGTAGAACAGTAGTTACAAGTGGATTTTCTTGAAAGCTATGTCTGTTCTGAATGACTAGTGGGGATAAATTAGTATGATAAATAGATGAGTAAAAATCACATATGATCAAATTAGTGGGTGTGTCATTAGCTTTGCAATTGAGGTGGCATTGTGTTTCAGGCATGCTTGGTCTAGAACTGTGTAGGCTGGGAAGCTGGTGAACAGTGTATTTGGGTCATAGTCAGAACAGCTGGTGAAATATGCCTGTCCAGAGTGTTCATACTAAATCTGACAAAGATTACCTCGGGATGGCTCTTAAAGGTTAATTTGCACTTCATTGGGACATTAGTTTAAGAAAGTGCTTAGGTGGAAAGAACAAAGGGGACATCTAGAGACCTGTTAACATAAACAGGCAAATGTGGTTCCAGTGATAGTTGATGTTCCCACTCTCTGCAAATGCCAGGAAATAACTTCAGGATCTGTATTGTTTGATTTGACTCCAAAGCTTACAACCAGTAGTTGGGAGGAAGGGAGATCCCCGAGAGTAAAACTTGGTTGTTCCTAGTGGGTTGTCCTATGCTATGCATGAATATATTGTAATTAGTTTACTCAATGTCATGAGCAGTTTCTCAACAATGGGAATGTCAGGTGTCCTGATGAAAGATTTCCTGGTAACTGTAGTACAAGAGATAAAAAGGTAGCATTGGTAAAGGAGCTGAAACTTTAAGTGGTGAATCATGATGAAACTGCCAAACCTGATATGTTGATGAGAAATTTTATGTGGATCTGGCTACTGAGATGAAGCCACTTAATTCTTTCAAAAGTCACTTAATTTTTCAGTCATTATCTCTGTTACTTTTACTGCTGTCCCTGTGGATAGGCTGGATACCATTATGTTCCAGGTTGTGAATAAGGATAGTGCATTATTTAAATTTGCCTTGGGTCCATGTTGACATGGGTATGTGTTATTGCAAAAGCCAATGCCTTTATAGAGGAGAGGGGGAAATGCTAGACCCCTCTAACTTTGAGGTATCCTATCTTAGTGGGTAAATAAACCTTAGCTGAGTATTAAAAGCACCCTAGTAAGGAACAGGTGTTTGCAAGCTAGTGATGATGTTTGCATTTTGACCCTCTTAGAGTTTAAGTAGAGGCTCACTTAGATGTGAGCATTTAGAAAAAGTAGTGTTAATGATAGAAGGTGGAATTTAGTGGTGAATTGTAATGAATTCTAATTATATTCAAGCTTTTACAGCTTCAGAGCTAAACTAATTCAGAAGGGCTAGATAACATGCTTGCAGCAGGCAGAAAGCATGCCTGTGAATGCTTACTGTGCATCAAGTACTCTTAGTGGCTTTCTCAAAAACTTCATTCTTACCTGAGGATCTGAACTTGATCTTCTTCTTCAATGAAATTCACTTTTAACTGCACTGGTTCTTGAGTATCCACAGATTCTCTTTAGTTACGAAGTTAAAAATCTTAAGTGTGAGGACAAGTTCTAGTTTTCCTGACTTACTGCAACATCTGTAATTTTATTCTCCTTATTAAGGAAAGGTACCTTTAAATATCTTGCCAGCTACCAGCAGTTTCTTTTTAACAACTTCGTCCAGTGTGTGAAGTTCAAACGTGCAAGTGAACTTCTTGTGCAGCAGTGCTACATATAAAATGCTGTATTGTTTAGACAGGCAATATTACAAGTAGGTAGTGGAGTGACTTACATGGCTGATCTAGAGCAAAATTAGAAGTAGGAACTCTTGAATTCCAGTAAATGTGGATTAATTTAAAAGCTTTATATGCGAGTAAAAAGTTCTGTTGCTTGCAGGAGTTGTGTGTAGTAGAATGTTGCCTGGATGCAGGTTTTTCATTTAATGCTTGCTTCTTGGTTGGTTTTAACTTCTGGAGTTCTTAATGCTTTGATAGATGTTAAGAACCTGGTATTAACTAATTTTCAAATATGAACTTTGTGATCCTCATAGGAAAGCGGAATTATACTTAATTGCTTAGTTGCCTGTCATAGTTCTTAGCAAAGTTGATTAATAGCTGGCCAAGAGAGGCAAAATAAATCTTACTGTGGCATGACTACACTTCCAAGTTTCACAAAAGTTGCTGAGTACTGATACTAGTCCAGCATGTGTTTATTAATGCAGTATGATCTGTATGAGAGATTAAACAGATGGCAAGTTGTATTCTGAGAGATGAAAGGAAATTTTTCTGAACTAATAAATGTCTTTTTTCTTTTTAGAGGAAAATTATCAAAAATGTAGGAACAAATGCTTTTAGCTTATTAAGGTATGTAGTTGAAAAGCTTCTAAATGTTTTCTCATTTTAAGTCTGAACTGCTAGCAGTTCAGGGAATCCTTTGTATTATGACAGTTCTTGATACACTTGATCAATTGATATGTTAAACTGGTATAGTAAGTAATTCTGTACGTAACTGGAATTTAACAACACTTGTTCCCCAAGGCACAATGTGTGCTGATAGCTGTGGCTAATCTTGATTAGCTTTCAAACACATGTGCAAGGTTTTAAGTGTATATTATATATTGAAATATATCAAAGGACTGGAGAATATTTCATTAAATTTATATTTTCTGTATTGCTTTTGTCTCATCTGTGATGATCCTATCCCGAACCTGATTTCTTTGCTGAAAAAAAACACATACGGATCCGGATTCTGAGATGAGAAATGAAAGGTTTCATCTAAACTTCCTGAGAAGTGTTATAACTTCTATGAGGTTTTAGGGTTTTTTACAGAAATGGTAACATCTTGATATATAGTGTTGTGTCTTACTTGCAAAGTACAATTTCTCCCTCAAATGAGCCTTGTTCTCTTTTTCCAGTGATGAGTTGGAACACTTTGCCAGTGCTGCCTGACAAATGTGGATGGTCTGTAACTGGAAGGAAGAGTAACACCGGAAGAGTTTTTTTTTTTGGCTTGGAGTGGGATGCTGTGCTTTTAAAAGCCTGCTGAAACAGCTGCTGCAGTTTTGTTTAGTAGATACTGTTCTCATAAGCTGCATGTTAACCAAAATCACACACTCTGCATATTTAAAATAGCTCTTTTCCTAAGACATTGAGCTGCCCTCTGTAGGGAGGATAGCAGCAATATTAGGGAAATGAGTGTTGAGCTTCAATAGGTGGAAAAAAGCCCTCAGGGTATTAGCCCTTTTAAAATATCATCAGGGTCTGCAGAGTTGCTGATACTGAAGATCTGTAATAAAACAATGGAACTCACAGGTAGGCCCTGTAAAGACAGGGAGAAAGCAAAATGGATACTCAAATTCAAACCAGTGAGCCTGCTTTTTGAAGGTGGTGTCATGCAGGAGATGGGATGAAGTAGATGAGGTGGATGTGGTATGGAAGCATAAACATGAAACACTTGCAAGAAATACATACAGGTATCATGAGAAATGTGTGGTCACAGGAAAGGTAAGGTCCAAGGCTTGGGTTGCAGTCTGTCAGGGAGAGAGAAATTCATGCCATTGCAGCATGAAAGGACAGTACCACAACAGTGGAACTGCCCTTCAAGAAACATGCTGGCAATGTTGGCCACTTGCTTTGTGGGGAAAAGAGGTCAGCAGTGGGAGAAGGGAGTACACACATTGGAGCTCATGCTTTGAGCAGCCACTTGAAAACTAGTGGGGCTGTACAGTAGTGGAACCACATGTGCTTATTCAGCAAATTGGCCCTCTTCCACAGAAGAGTGAGAGATCATAAATTGGTCACAGAGTAAACTGGATTCTAGAGGCAAATCATTATGCACATAAAATGTAATCTGACTTAAAGCGTGACTGAAATCTGATTTATCAGGAATGCTTTATAAATGAAGAAATGTGAGAGTGACACGATACATAAAATTGATAGAGCTACAGTAATGGAATCATTCCAAAATGCAGCAAAATAGAAAAAACCTACCCTATGGTCTGCAGCCAAGAATGACTGCACTGGATGTCAGCAGCGCTCTCCCTTGAGGGAGTTGGAGGAATTCCTATAGTTCATGACATGTGCTTGTATCTAAGTGACAAATTCTATGAAAAGCCCAATTTTCTGTCTAGGCAGTATCATGAAGAGTAGAACATTACCAGTAGGAGCACCTAAAGCATAGGGAATATCAGAAATAAGTATCCATGTAACTACTAAAATGTACGCTGGAGATATGACTGAGCTCCAGGAGCATATTGGCTACCTGAGCACCTCCTGTGCTGTGGTTATTGCTAACAAACAGAAACCAGTGACTTTGCTTAAAGGCTGCACGTTTTCAGCAAGTGGCGGTGTAAATCACAATGTACTGGAACCTGCAGAAATCTACAGAGCAGCTTTCCCTTCAATAGGATTTATTATTTTGTGAACAAATGCTACTGAGAAGGGTAGGTATTTCCATGTGCTATGTTTTGTATGTGCTATTTCTTGAATAAAGATGAGGATGTGGAAAACCTAGTTGTTGCACATCAGGTCTGTAGTCACACCACGGTCCTTGACAGCTTGTGCTTTGCAAGAGCTACAAAGGCAACATGGCCTTGTTGCTGTGACTGGTACAGCACATGCTGGACATGTGATACGCCACATTGTACTTGAGTGGCTCCTGGACAACATAAACACCAATAATGATTATGCACTTTAGAAGTGGGATGGGACCCATCTATCTCTTGCCCACTGCAGTTCTGTGAAAAAACTGGGTGATGTTGACAAGCTCTAGTGAGGCTCCTTGGATGGTAAGTCAAAACAGTTGCTGGTCCTAGCTAGGTCAGCCTCTTGTAGAGGAAAGATGCCAAAGACCAGGGAAATGAGTGATACAGCAGCGATGCTTGTTGAGTACTTTGGTAGATGCTCAAAAACATATGCATATGACTTGAGTTACAGGGGCTAGAAGAGTGCTTGTGTTCTGGCATGTTCAGGTACCATATTTTTATCCTTTTGACTGATGCTAATATGGAAACTTTTAAGGAGGTATTGGTATATGTAGATCTGAGATAATTACTGTGATTTCTAGTGTCAAGAGAAAATTTCCAGATTGTGGGTGGCAGTAAAGATACTGCAAGTACTTCAGATCAGTTGTGTTCTGTGTTCTAAAACATACTTTGGGAATGGTCTCTGATGGTATTAGATGAAAAGTGCCAGAGAAAGTTACGGGACATATTGCGCAGTGGAGGCTTGTCTGCAGGGGCAGTGTTTGATCATTTGAAGATACACCTCAGCACAGGAAAAGGTAGATGTGGCCAATGGTAAGGCATATTGGCTATTTAGCTGCAGACTCTTTATGAATGTTCCTGTGCTTTAGGCCTGCAGAAGATGGATAACCAATGAAAAATGTTAGTGCAATATTTACAAAAATGAACAAATGTTATAACTGATTTTATACTTCAGAGACTTTGGAATATGGGACTAGTGAAAATTATGCAGAAACATAATTTTTATAACTAAGATGGAAAGAGTAATACTTGTAATGGGTTTTTTGCTTGGCAGGAGAGGGATGTTTTGTTTGCAAACCACTTGCAGATGTAGTTCTGGCATGCTTTTGAGTCTGGTAAGATGTTTTATACAAGTGATTGAGATAAGAGGAAGTAGTTGTGAAGAGTTTGTGTGACACGTTTGGAACCCGTGGCATGAGATGTCTCTGCAAAACAGTTTTACAGAATAGCTTGCTAGATTTAAAGTTCTCAGTTAAGATTGTGCAGTAAACTGCATGAAAGCACTTTGCTTTTTTATGCTTTAAATAGTCTGGGGAAATCTTGAACTAGCCGTCATTAGTGTTGAACTTCAAGTGTCACATGGCTGTTGGGCTGTGGTCCAAGAAATCAATGGCTAGACAAACTTTGTTCTGGATTATTGCCATGTGCCAGTCTTGGTTAATGGGCAAAACATGCAGAGCTTTTTTTTTGAGTTAAATGAGTGGTGGGTTTGAAATCAAGAGGAGGACCTTGCAACCACAGGGAAGATAAGAGTAGCTCTGCATAAATGCCTTGCTTCCATTTAAAGTAGTGAGGTCCCTGTTAAGGTGTGAGGTTTTGTGTGTTGTTGAAGAACCTGTCTTGCTGGTAGAGGCTGCAGATCATAAACACACTTGCAAGTGAGCGAAACTAAGCTAGCAGCTGTCCTGCCACAGCAGTCCTGCTGCTATGTGGGTACACTGGCTACTGTGGAGCCTGCCAGAAATAACTGATCTTAGCAGCAATTATGTTCTGCCTTGGGCCCAGTGGTAGTGGCTTTGGGGTTCCTGCCTCCTGGTGCAGACCAGCTCTTAATTGTGCAAACTTGCCACGTAAGCTTGGGTATGAGTTTTGACAATTAAAAATAGGCATTGAAGTAGCAGTTGGTGAAGAGAAGACTCTTTATGACAGTCAAACGTGGACATAGCAGAGCAAGCTGTGTTAGACTTTGCGCAAGCAAAGGTATTCTGTATATTGCAGAGTGTTTAACACCCTGACTTTGGGTCAGTAGTTTTTCTGTATGCTCCCTCCGCAGTTCAGAGGACAAATTGAGTTGTAATCTGGAGTATGAGAGAATTTAACAGACAAATGGTAATTTAAGGTGAATGGAGTACAAAGGGAGGCCTTCGTATGCTGTCTAAATGTGTATATCCAGTGATTTACATTCTCTGCACTTTTTGTTATTAGAACAGGTATTACAGGCACTTTGCTTGTCTGCCCTTATCTGTTTCCCTCAGAGAATATAAACTGGAAAAGCAAAATTATGAATTCCATTTTCTTTCAAATGTCATGTGCCTTTATAGTTGATAGTCCAGTTGAGCTGTGAGAGCTATGAAGACAGTACTTCTCTCAGCCATTGTCTCAAACTTCCTGCAGGCTCCAGAGGACAAAGTGGTGCTTGATAATCAGAAGAATGGCTGTATTGAGTGGGACAAAGTCTGCCTTGCTCAGTATTCTGTCTGAGGATGACCAGTATAAGGAACAGGAGAAGTATAGAGAGCCTTTCTAGCACTTTGCTTGGGAATTTCCTGAGGAGATTTTCATTCGTATTTGAATACTACTTGGCAATTACAACCAATCTTCATTTAAAAATGTGAAACATGAATGTTGTGGGTGTAAAATATATGAGGTAATGCACATGTCAGTAACTGTGGGGAGGGCAGGATTAGCAGAGGGCTGAAGTAAAAGCTTTTTGTTTTTTTTTCCTGTTAGAAGCTGATGTTACTTTCAGCTCTAGCATTCATGAAAACAGTGGTAAGTGGAGTCCAGTCAAGGCCTCAGTGCTAGGCCAGCTTTACTGTTTAATTGAGCTATGTTGGAGGTGAAAATCTGAAGTACTGATGTGTGCTTCGGGGTACCCCTGAGCTACATTTCATACTTACATCTTCTCACCATACCACCAACCACTACTTTTTTTTTTCTCCCCTGTGATTGGAGTTCTTGGTAACTGAAGGAACACTGTCCCAGCAATGATGGTACTAGTTCTATGGTTGCAAGTGAGGAATGATTAAAAAATACAGCTGGGTTATTTTATACATGCGGAAAGAAGCTAGAGGTGAATGGACTGAAATAAAAGAAATGCTTAGACCTTATTTTGGACTTGGTAAGTTGTTTGAAGTGTATTTTTAACCTTAAGATCATTGAAGAGGAAGAATATACAGCTACCATTAAATTGGTGTACTTACCTTGACAAAATAGGCAATTAGCATTAGCTGTTTGTTTTCAGTCAGAATGGAGGGATGTTGCAGATACCAGAGTCCTAAAAGAAACATTGGAGACTTAAAGTTTTAAGTGTTTGTTGTGGTTTTACCCCAGCTGAAATCTAAGTACCATGCGGCTGCTTATTCATTCTTCCTTGTTTGGTGGTGTGGGGAGGAGAATTGGAAAAAATGTAAAAACCTGAGGGTTGGTCATAAGAACAGTTTGATAACTGACATGAAATACAATAATTGCAATGAAAATTTAGATAACAGAAATAAAACCAAAGACAAGTAATGCACAATACTGTCACTGGCTACCTGTTGACTGATGCCTGGCCCATTCCAGAGCAGACACTGACGCCTCACAACCAACTTCCCCCAAATTATATACTGAGCATCATGTTCCAGGCAGTTCAGAGTATTACTTTTCATTCCCTGGTATATCTTGGAATAAATATTTTCTGAAAGGAGTTATGTTTCTGGTTCTGAAAATTTTTTTAAGCTACCTATTTTCTATTGCAAACAAAAAGAGAAGTTTGCTTTGTGGAAATCTGTGCTCCCCCTTCTTGTTTTACAGATTATGAACAGTGTAATAAATTTAACAGCAGGAACAGGAGTCACCTTCAGAACATTTTGAAATGGTATTTATGAACAGTATTGCAGTGCTGAGAATGTCCCCCCAAAAAAACATTAATGGGCAGGGATGGAAAGTGTCTGGGTTTTTGAAAACATGTTTTTGAATAAGCACTCTTGCAGTTGCCAGAATTGGCTTGTCTTCACTTACATGTATTTGAACTTAAGTTCTGCTGCTAATGAAGAATCGTGCAGCATATTTTCTGCTTATTTGATGTATAGGCTGTAAGGCTGCTGAAAACCTTTTTTTTTCCCCATGTAAAGGGAAATTTAAATGATGACCCTTTGGCAGGGTTGACTGCGAGGTGTTTTGCTGTGGTTTTGCCTTAACTGCTATGGCAAGAAGACTGGAAATAGTACAAGTACTTTCTCTTGGGAGCTTCATGTAGTTTCTAGTTTTATAATTAAAGACTGAACAATTGCTACAATATATTTTCTATAAATATATTACGAGCCATCCTGGATATGGAAAAATTAGGGTTTTAGCTTACTGAAGAAAGATGGTTTGCCAGGAGTTCCAAGGATTTGGAGACAGACCTCACTTGTTCTTAGGGTCTGAAATTACAGAGTTCCGAAGACTACCAGTGAGGATTATGTACCCTGAAATGGTATTTGCTTCTGTATCTGCTGCTTTTCCCTAAAGGCTAGTTTGGGATTGCTAGTTGTGATTTTTCCACTGAAGTGTGACTGGGGAATCTTGGTTGATTCTCAATTAGGAAAACGCTTTTGTATTGAAAAATGAATGTGCGTGTTTGGTCTTTCCTGAAGTTATTTTTATAGAAAACAGACCATCTGTGGAAGCTTGGGGCTATCTCCCAGCATGAGCTTTCTTGCTCTGGGCCAAGGCTGGGGCCTTGGTATCCAAAACTACTGTAGTCTGCAGCTCTGTCCCAATCTCCTGAAGATCCTATTGCTCCTCTTTTGTACTAGACCTGTATTACTTTCCCCACAGAATTCTGCATTAAACATCCTGAGAACTGCAGCAAAAATATATTACAAAAGACTGCTGCATGTCTATTCAATGTTAATCCCAGAAGGGCTATAAAAGCAATAGATATGAAACTTCAGCAAAGGAAAGAAAAAAGTCTTCAGGAAATTTGTCTCAGACTCAAGGACATCATAATTAAATTCTAACACCTGTTGAGCTGTAAAAACAAGACCAGTTCCTGTAATTGATGTAATTTGACAGCTGTGATTTGCTCTTCAGAAATTGGGGACAGCTTGCAAATGAGAGTAACTGATAATCTGAATTGCAGATCTATGAGGAATGGCAGCTAACTGGACTTCGGGTTGTTTCAGATGTGGAAGGGGAGTATTTCCTTCCTTGCTTCTGTGTTCATGCTGGGCTGTTTGTGCTGGAAAGTTCCAGGCAATAAAGTAGGAGTTAGAAAAATGTGGAAGATGAGTATTATTTTAAGTAAAGATCTTTCCTACTCACAATTAACATAATGGGGCTAAAAATCAACTGTACTTCTTTGCATAGTATTCTCGGAAGAACTATAACCGTTTTTCTTGTTCAGAAATACTTCTGTAGAAATAGGCTCTGTTGAACTTATTGCTCTTCTTGACTATTTTGAAGGCTGGCACCTCATTTCTGCCTTTTTAATGAATTTGAATGTCTGTGATGGTGATAGCCTTTTCTATAGCAGGAGCAAAAAGAAGGATCATTGGAACTGGCATCCAGCCTTAGAAGCAAAACATTCCGAGCTTCTGCTATAGCTTCCAATAGAAATATGATGAAGAGGTTTTAAAAAATTCCTGGGCTGTCTTTATTTTATATATAGTCTAATCCTACCTCTCAAATTTAGTAATTAAGATAATACAGAAAATGTTCTCTCTTGGGCCAAGCTGAGACAGTCTCCTATTGTACTGCCATTTAACCTTAATTTGAACTTAGCTGTCTTTGCTGGGGCACATAGACTGATTGCTTGCTAAGAAATCTGACTAGTAATTGTGGAGTCAGAGCCTGAAAGAAAATGCTAATATGTTACCAGCACTCTTGCTGTCAGCCTGAGGGTGGAAGAACTCACCTGTATTACTGTGGCTGAGTTATTGAAAGCAGGTGAACTCGTAAGCTGGGAATATCTTGTGTTTGTTTTCGAAAGGTGTTTGCATCTACTGTGCATAGCTTACAAAAGTTTGTACCTTAAGCGCCCTCCTTTCTCATTTCTCCTGATTCTTTTTTTCCACTGTGAATTTACTGTGCCAGTAAATCCTAAAAGCTCCTGAACTGGAAGGGTTTGAAAGAATTTAGAAACTCCTGCAGGGCACTGTTATCAGTGATGGATATAAGGGAGAAATTCTTTACTGTAAGGGTGGTGAGGCACTGGAATGGGCTGCCCAGGGAAGTTGTGAATGCTCCATCTCTGGCGGTGTTCAAGGCCATGTTGGACAGAGCCTTGGGTGGCATGGTTTAGTGGGAGGTGTCCCTGCCCATGGCAGGGGGGTTGGAACTGGATGATCTTAAGGTCCTTTCCAACCCTAACTATTCTATGATTCTATGATTTTAACAGTTTTTTAATTGACATGCTCAGATATTTGTATTTATCTTGCTGGAACTAAGAACTCATGTATTGGCAGTAAAATATCCTCGCACAGTTGTACTGGCTACTCTTACTGCCCTATAAGTGCCTCCAAACATTGCTAGCCATTGGTACATAACTCCAGTTGGAGAACACAAGAGCTACTGGAAGTGTTTTAGTTCATTTGAATGTGGCATCAATAAACAAATTCACAGATTTATCAACTGTATTTAACTGCATCAGTCATAAAGTGGTAATTTTTTTACTTGACCCTGATAGATTTTAAGTTTTCAAAGTGAAACTTCCCTGTAATCGTTCTTCCTTGCTGCTACTTTTAAGATCTAAACTTTAAAAAAGAAAAAACAACCCTGTATATTTTTACAAGATCAAAGAGACACTTCCAAGTTTATTTTCTGAAGGCAGATTGAAAGCATAATGTTCTTCATATGTCTCCTGCAGATCACAGAATAGCAATTTATATTTTTTTTCTAGTGCCCAGTTGCTAGGTAAAATTAAAACTTCGCTTCCCTAAAAAACTGAATTATTGCTTCTAGCAGCATAATGCAGCTGTATTAGTTGTACTGTATTAATTTATGAATTTGTTCAGGTTTCAGAACAGGTTATGCTGCCTGTACTGCCTTGTGCAAACTAACAGAGGTACCTGGCTACAGCTACACAAACTTGAAGCACGTGCTGAAACTCTGTATTAGCTTAAGATCTAATTGTGGTGTATCTCAGGGCCCATGTAAAAATATGGAGTAAATCTTTTGAAAGAAGGCTATTAAAAGGCAGCAAGTAGGGCCTGAGTTACTGGTAGTAATAGTTCCTTCTCCTTGTGCCCTAGCCTGGAGTTTGTGCTGTAAATAAGAGCTCCCTTAGTGTGATATACTCCAGGCATCTTAAAAAAAAGAAAAAAGCAAAATACAAAAAGCAGTCATATACACAAGGTTGTATTGTCTGCTCATGGGATCTGCAGAAATGCTGCATTTATGTAGTCACTGCCTTCTTGTACCTGGCAAGGACTGTAAAGGGAGGGGAGTTGGGAGGGTGGAGATTGTTCCATTCTTACAAAGACCTTGAAGACAGAAGGTTATTTGGGCTCACCCATGCTTGAAAGGATTTTAGATTGTTAGTTGCATCTTAAGCAGCCTGGAACACTTATCCTGGAAGCTGTGTATTGCAACTGCTGCATCAGGCACTTTCCCTCCTGAGTAATCAGCAATGTCATTACGAGTCAACTAAATAGTCCTGGGACATGAGCCCAATCACTGGAAACAGGTCATCTGTGCCACTGAAGGTTAATGCAGTCTGGCAACTGAAGCCTGGGCCAGCTAGCACACTCCCACATGTAATATTTGGGCATGGGTTAGAGGTTAAGGTGGATGAGAGTTTAGCTGTGGGAATGCAAGGTGCGGAGTCCGCATTTGCCTTATGACTGGGGGAGGGCCTGTGACCTGTCCCATCAACCATACAGCTGTGGCCAGTGTCTGTGGTGTGCTGTGCTCTCCTTGGGAAGACATTCAGACCTCTGGGACAGTGTTCTGTGAACTAATGACATCATGTCTGCCTTTGGAGATGGGCTTAGTGCACAAAGTAACTCGTGGGGTTAAATGGATTCCAGGGGTCCCTCTTCTTTTGTTCCACAACCTTCAGTGTGCCATGTACTGGAATCCCAGTGGCTGCTAGTCAGTACAGGATGGATAAGTGTCCAGTGCAGAGGAAGGTCTAAATAGAGAGGAAGTTCTGTATTGACACGTCATTTGTGGCTCTACTCAGTGAGTTGCAGCTTCAGCAGTTGGCTCTCTCGCACTGCGCAAGTGGACAGGACAGCACTACTGTCCTGAGATGACTTGGAGATATTTTGGAAGATGGATACTGATGAACACTCTGCAGTTCTGTGTAAGTCTTCCTCATAAGGCAGAATGTACTAGGATATGGAGGAATCTGTTTCCTCCAGCCCTTGCATGCTAATTTGATGAAAACCTGTGGGAGCAACAACTCTCCGGTCACCTCTTTGCTGAATATCTTGTGTCATCTTTCCATGGAGTTTTGCCAGGCGCTGACCTAATTGTAACACTCCTCTATATAAAGAGTTTAAAGTATCAGATGCTCAGGGGAACCCACTTTTTGGGGTGGAAAAGGCAGTAGTTTCTCCTAGCTCTCACTTTTTTACCCACAGCAATAGTAAGGTGGTATTTTTGTTTTTTCTTCAGATTGGGAAGCCTCTTCTTGCAGGTCCCTCTCCCATGCTAAGCTTATGAGGTATTCGTATAGGAAGCCTGTGGTTTATAAGTCTATAGGGTGAAGAGGCATATGTGATTAGGGGAAATCTGGAGGAAGAGAGACATTTGCATGTGTACTTCTGCAGGCGGTGGGAAGCATTTTGGATGACAGGAACAGATCAGTGATAGCATGTTCTGCTTGCTGCAAAGGCAGGTATTTGTACCATCAGACTGAAGAGTTAAGTCCAAAATTCAGTCTCCAGCAGTGAGTATTAGGTAACAGAAAAATGCAAAGATGGGGCAAGCATAGATATTTTCTGATAGTGCTCTCTGGTGCACTCCCCCATCCTCCACTAACTTTTGCTGCAGACTTTAAATTGGGTGCTATCTGTGTTTAATAACTTTAGATTGAAGTTTCTTCCACTTGTTAGGCTAGTTACTTTGCGGGGTTATGGAAATACCAACAGCTTCATGTGACACTGAATTCCCCAGCTTAGTTGCATGTGTGTAAAAGTAGCTTTTTTTTTGCTTTGCTATCAGTTTGATTTGGTGCCTCCTTGATCTTCATTGGAAGGAAGAGCAAAATTATTCTTTGTTTTTCCCCATGCCACTTCTGACTTTCTCGGCCAGTGTTATGTTCCCTCATTTGTCTCTCATCTGTTCTGAAGGTATAGGTTCTGAATAACTCCTATGAACACTGCTTTTTTTTTGCCAGTAAGTGTACGGCACTTAGAGTTCCTTGTTGCAAGGCTAGGCAACTGAGTGATAATAGTTTGGAATGTCTTCAAATAGGCATTTTCACATATATATGGAAGTGACTTCACTGCTTTGTGTGCATTGCAAAAATAGCGTGTTCTTCTCCTCCACTCATTTTTTAATACATTACAGTGTTCTGCAAAATACATTGAATTCTACAATGATTGCTCAGAACTCATGGCTGATAAACAACTGTGTTGAAATCCTCTAACTTAAATTAGAAAAGAGCTTGAGGTATTAATGGAATGTGAACTCAACTACCTTCTGCTGCTTCTGTTATGCCTTTCACTTACAAGTTCTGGAGTGTTTAATGGAGGATATGTGTGTACCTGTGTGTGGAGGGTGGAAAGGGAAGAGTGATGTTGACTGCAAAGAGGAAAAAGCAGTGACTAGTATTGGAAAGAAGGACTTAAAACCATAGATACTTCGCAGAATAAGCAGTTTAATTCTTTCACTGGCACTGTTGCTATAGCACAGCTGTAAAGCAAAAGCCCTGAAAGCCAACCGTATCCTGGGCTGCATCAAAGGAAGCATGACTAGCACATTGAGAGAGGTGATTCTTCCCCTCTACTCTGCTCTCGTGAGACCCCACCTCAACTACAGCATTCAGCTCTGGGGCCCCCAACACAAGAGGGATGTGCACCTGTTGGAGCAAGTCCAGAGGAGGCCATGAAGATGCCCCGAGGGCTGAAGCACCTCTCCTATGGAGACAGGGTGAGAGAGCTTGGGTCGTTCAACCTGGAGAAGAGAAGGCTGTGGGAGACCTTAGAGCAGGTCCAGTACCTAAAGGGGGCCTGCAAGAAAGCCGAAGAGGGACTTTTTGCAAGGGCATGTGACAGAACAAGGGGTGTCCTGGGTTCAGCAGTAGCAGTCATTTTTCTCCTTAGTAGCTGGTACTGTGCTGTATTTTTGACTTTCAGCCTGGGAACAGTGCTGATAACATCGATGTTTTTAGTTGCTGCTCAGTAATGTTTACTCTGACCAAGGACTTTCTGAGCCTCATGCTCTGCCAGGGAGGAGGGGAAGCCGGGAGGAAGCAGAGACACCTGACCCAAACTGACCAAAGAGGTATTCCATACCACAGCACATCATGCCCAGTATATAAACTGGGTGCAGTTACCCGGAAGGGTTAGATCACTGCTCGGTTGGGCTGGATATGGGTCAGTGGGTGGTTGGCGGTTGTATTCTCTTCCCTTGTTATTTCCCTTTCATCATTATTATTGGTGGTAGCAGCAGTGGTTTGTGTTATACCTCAGTTACTGGACTGTTCTTACCTCAACTCGTGGGAATTACATTCTCTCAATTCTCCTTCCCATCCCTCTGGGAGTGGGGAGAATAAGAAGCAGGGGGAGTGAGCTGCGTGGTCCTGAATTACTGGCTGGGCTTAAACCATGACAAAGGGGAATGGGTTTAAACTGAATGTAAGTAGATTTAGATTAGATATTAGGAAGAAATTTGTCACTATGAGGGTGGTGAGGCACTGGCACAGGTTGCCCAGAGAAGCTGTGGTTGCCCCATCACTGGCAGTGTTCAAGGCCAGGTTGGATGGAGCTTTCGGCAGCCTTGTCTACTGGAAGGTGTCTGTGCTAATGGCAGGGGCGTGGAACTAGATGAGCTTTAAGGTCCCTTCCAACCCAAACCATTCGGTGATTTGATCCCATCTATGTAAAATTCAATAGCAAAAGAGCCCCTGGAAGAGCCCCATTCTTCCTCGTTGCCAGGCTTGTTCTCCACCTGTGACTATGTGGGCAAATATTTAGCAGAATGTAAGTGTCAAGTCTGTATGAGCAGGCTTCTCATCCGTACTGCAAAACTAGAAGAATTAAATAGTAGTGAAAAAAATAGCTTTGTTTTCTGGATTGGGAGGGTAAGGAAAGTCTTTCCAAATTTCAAGAAAGAAGCATCAATTTGTCAGTGGATAGTCGTATTTGTAAAGAGCAGGATAATTAACCTTATCACAGAATCCATCCCTTAGCTCAAGCAAAGCTATTGTGAGCTGTTTGCCCAGGACCATGCCCAGATGGCTTTTGAACATCTCCGAGGATGGAGACTTCACAACCTCTCTGGGCAACCTGTGCTCAGTCACCCTCACAGTGAAGAGGTACCCTCTTTTGTTCAGAGGGAACCTCCCTTGTTGCAGTTTGTGCCCGCAGCCTCTGGTCCTGTAAACCATACTGGATATACAAAGACCTTCTTTGCTGCTTTTGTTTTCCTGATGTAGTTGGAAGTTAAATGTTAGAAGAGTTAGTAGGGTCAAAGTTAGAGCCTTAGAAAACAGTTTAAAGAAATGGAATAACCTTGATTTTAATTAAGGCTTCTTTTGGCAATGTGAGAAGATGCACAAAGAATGTAACTGGAAAGAATGTTGTAAGAAAGTATTACCATTACTGCAGTTTAGTCTTCCTTTGCTGAAATTATGTGGCAATTTAGATTGTCAGTTACCTTTTAGAATGGAAGAGCTCTCAAGTCTGCATATTAAAATGTAAGACTGAGCCATTCAGTCATATATAAAAAGCTTTCTCTAGAAGAAAATTTCATATATCTGATTCATCTCCCTTTGGTCAATTTCTGACTTGTGTTTTTGTCTTCATAGGTACAGGCCTTGTATTGTGTAACTCAACCCATCTTTTAAGACACAGCTGCTGACTGATAGAATTAACACATTAAACAGACTTAATTAATCTCTTTCCCCAAGTAGTCTCATTTTACTAAGGATCTCACAGGGCAAGTAGGCCAGTGGCTAGCTGTGCACTACATGGAATAAACTACAGATTGCAGTCCTTTCCTAAAGTTAGATATTCTCATACAGATATGTTAATAACTTGGCAGTCTTACAAAGGAGGCTAGGAGCTAGGAATGGGTTGGAAAACCTGTTCCTGGGAGGCTCCAGGAGTGGCTGATTCATTTCTGAATTGTGCTGGGGCAGACGTGGCACAGGGGGCTTGTTCAGATATTACAAGCAGTGATACTTGTCTGCAACCAGTGATCTGCCCCTCTAACACTGTAGCTGGTGGGTTTCGTAGCTCAGGTACAGAAAGCTCTACAGCTGATCCACAATTCCCAATGCATGAGCACTTGGGAAAGACATCATAGAAACTGAAGATAAAATTCCTGTTGACCCTCCTAGATTTTTGACAGGCTGAGGAAGTTGGAGCTGTTTAGCCTGGACAAGAGAATGCTGTGTGGAGACCTCATAGCAGCCTTGCAGTATCTGAAGAGGGGCCTGTAAGGATGCTGGGGATGGACTCTTCATCAGGAACTGTCGTGATAGAACAAGGGGTAACGGGTTCAAACTTGAACAGGGGAAGTTCAGGTTAGATGTAAAGAAGTTCTTTACTGTGAGGGTGGTGAGGCACTGGAATGTGTTGCCCAAAGAAGTGGTGACTGCTCCATCCCTGGCAGTGTTCAAGGCCAGGTTGGACAGAGCCTTGGATGGCATGGTTTAGTGGGAGGTGTCCGTGCCCATGTCAGGGGGGTTGGAATAACATTTTTGTCTTTATCCTACTGATCTTAGGGCTAATAACTTGAGTTATATTTAGGGGAACTGTGTGTCAGACTCTTTGCTTCCTCTATATGAAATTTAAAGGATTAAATAACTGCTACTCTGACTCTGGGTCAGTGGTAATTTTAAATAAGGGTGCAAATCTATTGTTGCATTTATCCTAGTTTTTTATTGGTTTTAGGTCAATTTTATGGAAGAAAAGGAAGGTGCATAAAATTTTTCCATCTAAAAATGGGCCTGAAAGCGGGAATCGCTTTCTGAGGGGTTTGCCACTTGTAGTTGGTCAGATCAGCTGATCATGAATTTAATGAAACATTTGTCACTGTTTTCATTAGTTCCAGAGAACAAAGCCATTTATGAAATTCAGATACTACTCTGGCTCGTACCTGTATTGTGAACACCTCACTGAAACACTTTCTATAAATGTCTGAAAATAGCACGGTCTGGTGCAGTATTTTTCACTGAAAAACGCTCCCCAAATTTATTTTTGAGGCTGTTACTCTCATTGCCCAGCTGATAGCTGTATTTTTTGAGAAAGCTACTGGAGAAAATTATCTACATCTTAATGGAGAATATGCTTAAAAACACAAGTTTGCACACACACACAAAAAGGTTATTTTACTATCTTTTTTTCCCCAGAATTTTTCATTTTTCTTAAGCATGAGGGAGAAGATTAAAACCACGAGATTATAAATCAGATGGAATATGTGATATTGCAGCTGCCTCGTATTTGTTGCTATTGCAAACTAACCTCTGCCATGGTTCAGCTTTTAATCAAGTCTTACTGTATCAAGCACTTGAAGAGATTTTTCTTGTCTCACTGAATGCCAGTTGGTTGTTTCGCATTCTCACCAGCATGTGAGTATTTGCTGACTGCGAATTAACCCTGTAATTGTCTGTGCTTGCTCCACTGTGCGGGTTTTAAGTGTTTTTAAAACATTGGCGATCTGCCGAAGGTGTTTGGCAGGTCTGAAGGGTAGCAGTAGCTGGTTAGCTTGTCACCGAGATGCCTTTGAGGAAGTGAGTAATGTTGTGTGTGCCTTCCTGCCTTCGTTTCGCTGTCTTTATCTGGAGTTACAGGTCTGACAGAGCTCAGTGGGTTGGTTTCCAAGTTTCTCATGTGGGGTGCGCAAGTGAGACATGTTAGGAACTGGAATTCAGAAGCGTGCAAGGGTTCCGCGTCTGGCGATGCTGTGCGGTCAGACCAGCCTTCCGGAGCCAGCACGGGGAGGTTCATTCATCAGCGGACCCTCACGGGGTTGCTGTGCGGCAGAGGTCCTGCTCCTCCGGCCGCACTGTTGAGTTTCGGCCGGGCTGCGCGACACCCGCGCCCACGCTGCTGCCGCCAACTTCTCCCCGCTCCGCCGCCCGGGAATCCACGCCGCCGCTTCAGTGGATCCGCCGCATCGCGACTTGAGGAGAACTGCTGCTCCCCTTGGGGCTACTGCGGGGCGGCCGGTGCGAGCAGCCCGCCGGAGGGAGCGGCGACCTTAGGACGGGACGCGCCTCCCGTCTCCGAAGCGGGACCGCCGAGCGCGGCTGCGGCGGCTGGCCGGCAGCCACACAAAGCGCCGCTCTCCCCTCCCTTTGTCTGCGTGGCGTTGTCTCCTCCGTCCCCCCGTCGCGGGCCCGGGCTCCCCGGCCGCGGCGGTGCCCTGCGCGCCACCTGCGCGCCGTGGGAACGGCCGCTCAGCCCAGTCCCCGCCCAGCCGCTCCGCCGCCGGTGTCCGCGCACAGGTGCACGGGCGGTGCCGCGGAGCTCGTCCCCGTCCCCGTCCCTCCCCGCGCGGGCCCGTCCCGCCGCCGAGGCCGCCGCCGCCACCCCTCCCGTCGGCAGCGCGCCCCCTGCGCGCGCTCCTGCCGCTCCGCCCCGGGCGGGACGAGGGCGGTGCGCGCCGCTCCGCATGGAACGCGGGGAGCGCGGGGGGGGGGGCGTGGCGTGGCGGGCGCGCGCGGCCCCGGCGGGCGGGGCGAGGCGATAACCCTTGCGGAGCTGCCTGGGAGACCCCGGGTTTGGGGCTGCGCCAGCGCGCGCGGCGCCTCCTTCTCTACTCACCCCCCGTCACCCCCCCCACCCCCCCCTTCCCGAGCCGAGTGGAAGGGGCTGGGGCTGGTGCCAGCAGCGGCGTGAGCGCTCGAGCGGCCGCCATTTTACGCCAGCTCCAGCACACTGTCCGGACACACCGAGGGAGCGGAGAAGGGGGGCAGCTCCTCAGCACGCCGAGCCGCTAGCCGCGCCCCGAGCCCCTTCGCACGGCGTTTCACCCCCGCAGCGACAGGTCAGGCGCTGGGAGCCGGCGGGCAGCCAGGCGGGATAGGGCTCGGAGCGGCAGCAGCCGCCCGCGGAGCGGGGTGGGAGCGGGCCGGGGCAGGGCCGTGCCGGGCGGGTGTGAAGGATTTGAGACGGTGGAGGGGAGCTGGCGGGCGGGGCGGGAGGCACACGCTGGGGCCCTGCAGCGGTTGTCGGGCCGGGGCCCGGCTGCCAGGCGCGGCGTGATGGGTGGAGGAGCTGGCTGCTTTCGTGGCCGCCGCTGTCGGGCGGGGGGCGGCTGGCCGGCCTGGGCCGGTGCCCGCGCACTAGGCCCGGCGGCTGGCCGGCGCTGGGGAGGCGGCGGAGGCTGGGGGTACCCGGCTTGTCCCCGCGTGGGGCGCGTGGCTCTCTCCTCATTGTCCTGCCGGCTCCGCTGCTCCATTCATTGCCCGTGAGGGGCTGGGCTGGGCTGGGCCGGGGGACCCGCGACCTCGATGCCCGGCATGTGCGAGGGGAGGGAGGCCGCTCGGGTCTCCCGTGCCCCCAGTCACGTCGTGAGGCGGTGGGTGGCGGGCAGCGGCGTTTCCCGACCGGGAGACGGGGCTGGCGGGGGGCCCCTGCATTGTTTCGGGGAGAAGTGTGGCTGTGGGGGGGGGGGGTGGCGACGGGGCCGGGAGGCGCCGCCAGCTCCCAGCCGAGTTGGTGAAATAGGGCCCGGGGTGTTGCAACCGCTCTCCGGGGGGAATAGGGTGAGAGGTGGGGAATGGCTGGGGCTTGGGGTGGGGGGGAGCCGCTCCTCCTGCATGAGTGTGGCGGGGAGGGGGGGAAGTCGGTCACTGGAGGAAGTTGTAGGACATCTGAACGCGCAGAGCACGTGTTTCCATCGGGTTCATGGCGGCTGCCGCGGCTGCCGCCACCGTGGGTGGGTGCGGACTGGGAAGAGCGCTTTGTTCCTCTCGCTTGCCCGGCCGACACCGGAGTGGAGGCGGGAAGGGATCCCGGTCGCGCCTGGGCCCTGGAGAGGCGGCTCTCTCCGGCGGACAGCGAGTTTGCAGCGGGAGGTGGAGGCACTAGCGGGTGTCAGTGACGGTATCACGGTAGCGGCGGCTGCATGTGGCAGGTTTGCTCTTCCTCCCTCCCCCGCCATTGGCTTCTTGCTCTTTTTCTAACTTATTCAGAGCCTCTTAGGGAGTGTGTTAGAGAGACAGAGAGAGGGAGGTGAGTCAGAGTGTCTGGCTAGGTTGTGTAAAACCTGCAGTGAAAGCTACCCCACCCCCGCTAGGCAGTGGTGTTAGGGCTTTCCTTTGTGTTAGTGCTTCTTTTGAGGAATTTTGTGTGTCCTCCAAAGCTAAAAAGTATCAGGGAAGTGGTGTACTTCTTTTTGTTTGGTTGGTTTTTTTTGTTTGTTTTTGTTTGTTGGATTGTGGGGTTTGGTTTTTGTTCCCTCCTTCTGCCAAGAATAGGACAGTCTTTTGCATGTATTGTCACTTGAATTGTTCTATCTGAAGATATTTGTAGCTTAATTATGATGCTTATTGCATTTGAACAGATATCTGGAAACATGGCTACTGAACATGTTAATGGGAATGGTACGGAAGAGCCCATGGATACTTCTGCTGCAGTTACCCATTCTGAGCATTTCCAGACTTTGCTTGATGCTGGTTTACCACAGAAAGTTGCTGAAAAACTAGATGAAATTTACGTTGCAGGTAAGATGTAAAACTTGCAAAATCACACATTCAGTATTTTATTGGACTTTGCTGTCTTTATGCTAAAATAGCAACTTTTTGTGGTTTCCGAAAGTATGGGAACTGCAGTCTTACCAAAATCTGTGGATATTTTCCACTCTGTGCTTTATAATTTTTTGTAGCATTTTTCAGACAAAAGTCTTGGGCCAGGCCACTTGGGCTGAGGGATAGGAATGAGAAGTTTGCAGGTGACCATAGTAATAGCTGGAAGGGGCAACTGATGATTTTCAGGAGAAGTAGGCGATGTGGTCATGGTGCATTTTTTACAGTAGTTGTAGGTAACTGGGAGTGACTGAAGCCTTGGTATTCATCTCTTCATGTATATGATAATTTGTGACATAGTATGTAGGCTCATGGATGCAAAGGTTATTGTACTGGTTCTCGCAGACGTGGTGATAGCTAGAATTTTTTAACCTTGACTTTTGCATTGTGGTAGTCACTTTGAGTGCTGCACTTTATTTGTCTCTATAAAAGCTTTCTCAGAATGTATAAGAGTCCTATTGCTAGGCAAGCTAAGTCAGGTTTTGATAGATCCTTCTGAATTCAGCTTCAGGATATTGAAAATAAACTTGGCCTGTGTAACATCTGGGTTTCATAGAAGTCAAATGAATATGTGAATGTAGTAACTGTTACTCTGAATCTAAATTTTTTTTGGACACTTTTTGATTAAAAAAGGTTAAATACACTGAAATATTTACCGTTAAGAGGAATCTAATGTTTTCTTATGTATAGTAACTTGCATTAACCAGTGATTGGAGTAGGGGTCACTGAAACATGATAGATGTGTTAAATCTGGTTAAACTAATGTTGCTGCCCAAATACAATCTTTTTTTTTTTCCTTTTCTCTAGGGCTAGTTGCACATAGTGATCTAGATGAAAGAGCTATTGAAGCTTTAAAGGAATTTAATGAAGAAGGTGCATTGGCAGTGCTTCAGCAGTTTAAAGACAGTGATCTCTCACATGTTCAGGTAATGTTAAGCTATCTCGAATACAACTGTTGAGGGTTAAACTGCTGGTTGACTGACAAGAAGTTTGCTCAAGTCACTTCAGTGATCAATGTGGGATATGTAGAACAAGCACTGTGTTAGTTCAAGGTAAAATTAAATTCTGGCTTGTCGTGTTTTCAGAACTGAAGATTAATATATCTTTTGCAGAACAAAAGTGCCTTTTTATGTGGAGTCATGAAGACATACAGGCAGAGGGAAAAACAGGGGACCAAGGTGGCAGATTCTAGCAAAGGACCAGATGAGGCAAAAATAAAGGTATGTGCCTAAAAGGTAAAAGTTGCACTGTTTATGTGTGGTTTTTCAAGGCTGTTGTGATAGGTTCCTTTATTCTTTTAGAACTGCCTTTTTCTTAAAAAGGCTATTTTGGATTATTTTTAATAACTGAAAACTGTCACTGGCATTTTTATCTTGCACTTCTTCCCCTTCAAAAGGAAAGTTAATATGCTGTTAATTACTGGAACCAAAGGTATAGAAAAGTGAAAAGGATTTGACAGTTTGTTTGGTGTCTAGTTGAGACAGTGATACTTGTCCACAGTTAAAAGTTTTGGGAAATGTGCTAGCACAATTCTTTGAGTTCAGAATGCATAACTTCAGCTACTGCTGGTGGTTTTTTTTGCTTATTTTTTTTTGTTCGTTCTTGTTTGTTTTTTTTTCTGCAGTTCAGGCTTAAAGCGTCTCCGCAGTATGGAGGAGATAGCACATATGTCTGGAAAAAAACATTGTAATGGATATAGGATTTAGCCCACTTCTTATGACATAATCACTGTACCCCAGACTGCCTTAATAATGGATATATTATTTCTTGGAGTGAGTCTTCTACTATTAAGAGACTCTTGTCTCAAGAGTTAGGCATACTGTGATTTATTAAAAATTCTGTGATTAGCAACTTCGCCAAGGCTTAAGAGAAGGAACACCATCTAAGCATGCTTAGTTGATGTCTTAAAAAGTGAGAGAATCTTTAATCTTTAACTTCTCATGTGTAAAGTGCAAATTGAGTGTGCTATATACTACAAATAACTAAGTAGCTTGCAAGACTAGAAAATCTTCTTTTCTCCTGACTTTGAGGCTGGGATGCCATTAATTATAAAATAAAAAAAAAAAAAAAAAAAAAACAACCAAAAAAACAAACAACCTGATGCAGTTTTTGTCACTACCACATAAAATTATGTGGACTTAGTTAACCAGTTTAAAGTATCATAGCTTTTACTGCTGATGGCTATAGCAGTAAAAATAACTTCGCAGTTTTCCAGTGGTGAAATTACGAACTCTTGATTATAATTAGGCTTGTTTAATACATTGTTTCTATGTTTGTAGAGGTGATTTTGTCTTTGGACAAAATTCTTAAGAGAGACTAATTTCAGAGGAGTTTCTCATTATATGTGTGTGTATATATGTTGGAATTCCACATAACATTTACATTGGTAGTGTTATCTGTGTCTGTGTGAAGTGATTCTAGTGAGGATCAGTTGTGCTGGGATGCTGTGTGTGCCCACGAAGAATTTGGAGGGAAGGTGGAGGATAAGAGAAAGGAAGTAGTGCTACCCCGTCAGTGGTTGGATACCTGAAGCAGTCTGGAAAGTGTTGCAGGGGTGTAAGCACTTAAACATGTGTTCTTCAACTTCACACGTATGAGTAATCTCATTAAGTGAAGGGAACTCCTGTGCATAAAAGTTTGCAGGATTGGACATGCCAAAACAAGAAGTGGCTCAGACTCAGATCTTTTTAATTAAAGGAAAGCTTGCTATTCTATTTCTTGTCCTTACTTTTTTCTTTTTTGTATGAAAATGAAGGAATTGTGGAAAACTTTGTGGGAATATCTTTATTTCCTAGTAGTGTTTCTTTACCTGATAGTTGTAGTAATTGTTGCAAGTTCCTTGTCAGAGTACTAGCAGTGGGCTTGTTTGCCTGTGGTAGTTTCAAAGCAGTACAGTTTAAGAGGAATTACAAGCATGTCTGTTTGTGAATGAAGTGCATCTGAAGTAGCTCAGTTTGTATATGATTTTAAAATTTTAAGTTTCTTACTTAAAGGCACTCTTGGAGAGGACTGGCTACACTCTTGATGTGACTACTGGGCAGAGGAAATATGGTGGACCTCCTCCAGAGTCTGTATATTCAGGACAGCAACCTTCTGTTGGTACAGAGGTAAGAGGGATATGTTTATGTAGATGTAGTCTTACTCATTGGAAGTATTTTTTTTTTATAAACACCACTCTGTGTGCCTGTTGTAGATATTTGTGGGCAAGATTCCAAGAGACTTGTTTGAAGATGAACTTGTTCCATTATTTGAGAAAGCTGGCCCTATATGGGATCTCCGCTTAATGATGGATCCACTAACTGGTCTAAATAGAGGATATGCTTTTGTCACTTTTTGTACTAAAGAGGCAGCTCAGGAAGCTGTTAAATTGGTAAGTTCTCTTATGTGGATTTTTTTTTTTCCCCCCTCAAGAATGCTCTGGCTTATAAGCAGTTTGTCCTGATGCTTACATTCTGAAGGTGAAACTGTCATTAGATCACTTGAAAGTCCACTACGTATTTTGATTTCACCAGCTGTATTAGGCACAGGGGGGTGGGGGAGATATGGGGAAGCTGGTGGACTTCTGTTTCGTCCAGTTAGATGAGCCTTTATTATTAACAGAAGTTGCACTAGCATTAGTGACTTCTGAGGTGTCTGCACCTGGGTGAGTTTTGGAGAGAAGTGGTGTTTAAGTTGCCTTGCTCCAAGAGAAATGTTGGTCAGGTTGGCTGTGATTTCTGATTTGCTTGTGCACCGGCAGGGGGCCTGCTCTGGGAAAAGGCTTCCAAAAGTAGGAGCATTTCATAAGACACTTTGTATGGGAAGTGATCACTCCCAAGTGTTGAGGTCTGTTCTGTTTGCTGCAGCTGACTGGAAAAAGTCATATATCCTTCCAGGTTAAAAAGCATTTCCTCTATTTTGCATGGAGGTGTGAAATAGTATCTGATTCCTCAGATCAAACTCTTAATAAGCTTCCCAGGTTTTATGCATGAAGTATCTATCACTAAAAAGGAGGGGAAAAAGAAACACCACCCTGATCATCACAGTACTCCTTTGTTTTCCTAGTTAAGTTGAATTTGGATTTCTTGAGCTAGCTACTGCTACATTGATATGGTCAAGATCACTGCGCGATATGCCCCTCGAGTGTTAACCGTACTCATTCTGAGGTGTACTGTTAACTGCATTAATTAATAGAGTTACAGTTTCTTGTTTTGTAATAACATACATGTTAAACCATTAAGGCACTCTACTGACATGTATTAATGTAAGTTGGTGGAGCTGAAGGTGGGAATGTGTTTTGAAAAAGTGCAGAAATGTCTACAGAAGTGGAAGTACAAAAATATGTGGTATATGCTGTTTAGCTTTTTAAATACGAGTGGTTGGTGTTCCTGTGCACCGTTCAGATATAGTGAGGATAACTGCATACGCCTCTTTCATTGTCAGCCTAGCCATTTATATTGTGTGTGAACTCTCTCAAGAGAGCAATGCACGTGACTTAGCAAAGCTGTGAATTCAATAACATATGTTCTCAGAGACACCTAATAAATGAACAAAAAAAAATTTTTCTTTGGTTAGTTGGATTTTGCTTAAAAACAGCATTCTCTGAAAAATCATTCAGGTTGTATTTCCAAAAAAGTAATATTCCTGGCTTTAGTCTTCCACTAAATGGTAGAAGGGAAAGAGGTAGTTAGTGTCCCTTTGTGTCTGATATTTGATCTGGCAGGAAGAAAGTGCGTTGTGTTCTGGTTTTCAGTTAAACAGCCACTGAGAACAGTAGGTGAAAAATGTTGCAGTTGATGGGGCAGTTTTTCAGCCTTTATGCTTACTTCTCTGAGGGCAGGGTTAGTTTTAAATCAGAAAATGCAGCATTTGTCAGTTTTTGAATGGTTCCAGCCATAGTTAGCTAGCGAGTTAGGTGTATTTTAAGTCTTCCAAGTTGTTGAGTGACTTGCAGGGGTATTAGGAAAATATGGCTGTAGAGCTCAGTTGAAAATCATAAGCCTAATACTTTTATTAGTTACCCATGCATGGGAGAGGCTGCTGAAAGGCTCTTGGAAATGCGGAACCCATGGTCCCATTTATAATAACCTGCTACTTTAACAGGTGGTGTTCTTTTTGATCCTACTTGTAATCTTCTGATATACAGCTTGTTTCCCAGCTTTCTGGACTTCTGGGACAGGGCAGGTTCTGCTCTTTCCCTTCTGATACTGAGAAGACTTACAGATATGAGCAATAGTTACTTTTGTGTTCAGTACTTAATCCATTGTGGTTACCCTCTCCGGTTAAGTACAAACAGCATCTCAAATGTTCACACAAGCACTGACTATTAGAAGTCTGAAGTCACCTTTTTTAACCCCAGGCGTTTTTTTCCTGTTAACATGTTTGTGTTTACCTTATGTTTTATGCTGTTCTAAGCATTATAGTTCCAGTTGTATTCTTTTGCACACATCTTCAATTCTCAATACTGTTTCATGTGAAGTTGTTAGATACCAGTTTTTCAAAATATTTGTGTGATAGGTACAGGATAAATACTAGCGGTGAAGCCTGTAGGAAAATGCACTGAAAACTATATTAGCTTTCAGTGTATTTTTGACTAGAGCAAGTGTAAGCTTGATCAAAGTGCAGGTACAGGTGGGTTATGCAAATATGCTTCTTAAGCAGCTTGCCAGCAGTACAACTTGTCATTTGCTGCTGGAAATACGTTAAATTTGCTGGTGAAAGTTAAAGTGGAAAAAATTACAAGATGGACTATGCATACTTTGACCTGTTTGTGAGTAGGTTCCTGTAGAACTTAGGAATAAAAAAAAAAAGTAATAGCATCTAGGGGGTAGAGTAGTATCTCTGTTACTAACTTTGGGCATTGATTCAGTGGTGACAGGAGGGGGAAGCAGTGTGCTGACATAGCTAATTTGGTAGCTTGACTATTTTGGCGCTTGACGCAGATCATGATTTGGGCCTGTTCATGTCTTATCTAAGTTTACAGATGGTATGTGAACTGTTTACCTAAAAAGCACCAACTTTCTATTCTATAGCACCTAATTCAAAGCTGCTTTTCTGGTAGTCAATATATGATAGTATGGAAAAAAAGATACTAGAAATTATTGTCATTGTGGAATTGCCATCTGGTACTTTACTTCTTTAATGTTGTAAAATATTACTTTGTTGCCATGAATTTTATGGGGGGCCTCTTTTGGATTAAGTATGTAGCTTTTAGACTTTAACAGGAGCAGTGGGACAGTATCTTCTGTTATCCGTGTCGAATAGAGTATTTAAGTTGGAAGGGACCAGCAGCAGTCATCTAGTCCCACTGCCTGACCACTTCAGGGCTGACCAAAAGTTGAAGTATTATTATTAAGGGCCTTGTCCAAATGCTGACAGGCTTGAGGCATCAACCACCTCTCTAGGAAGCCTGTTCCAGTGTTTGACCACTCTCTCATTAAAGTAAATGCTTCCTAATGTACACTTGGTTAATGAAGAATAAGTTTGGGTCTTTTTTTCCATACTTGTAAACTGTCAGCTGCTTTAAAGGTGTTTTCTTTAAAGGATTGTTAAGACCTACTGTAATGTGTCTCTTCATTAATGTGTTTAAGTCTGTTTACTAGTGATCATAATACATATATATAGTCTTTCTATGCTGCTGTTTCCTGCTTTAAAATCAACTATTCCTCTGCCACATGGGCAACAGATACAGAGATAGAAATCTTCTACTGTATCCTGCTATGTTTTGAGACATAACTGGTTGGGAAGATGCCACTCCAGGTCCTTTTCACATGTACTGTTCTCCTTTTAGCTTGCTTTGTGTTCAGTAGCTTTGAAAATTTTCAGTGATGTAGTTTTTGTTTGCACAAGATAAACATAAACATCTTCACCCTGATTTTAGTGCCCAAAACAAGAGGGGTTGTGGGACAACTTGCTTATACCAGAACATTTACGACCAAACACCAAATAACTTCTAGAATAAATAGCTAGATTAAATTTTAAAAAGCTGTCCTGCTACTTGTCAATAAGATGTTGACCACAAAATATATTTTCCTAGCTAAAGAACTGTCTGTTGCAGGGCTTCCAGTTGGAAAGGGGTTGATGTACCACCAGTTGACCTCCCTGCTGCTTATTTGGATGATGCATGTCTGTGCCTGCATCTCAATGAAAGGCATTTTTTGTCAACAGATGTCTACAGTAATACTTCTTTTTCCATAAACTGCTGACTTGTTCAGGGTGTCTTCTAAACAATCTGTTATGGGAGAAGCATATGAACAGAAGTCTTAGGATTTCAAGTCAGTAGAAGGTGGTTCTTGCTGTTTACTATCTTTACATGTGCAGTCTGTGTGTCTGTGCTTTGGAAAGTATTTGAAAAGTATTCGGAAAGCAGTTGGCAAATTGCACATTTTATGGAGAAGACCTGATCACGGGTCTCCTTTTTCTAATAAACTTTAGGAAATCTGACTCTAACTTGTGTCTTGTATTATGTACAAATCAAGAATTCGTACATAAAATCTGTAGAGGAACTTGCCTTTTTTTTTTTTTTTTTTTCCCTTTTTGTATTGTTGTGAAGGTAGAAGCCTTGACCTTGATGACTTGGACATTAAATTTATCTTCCATGGTTCTACATGAAAAAGTGTCTAAAATAACACGTCTTAAGAAAGAGGATTAAAAAGAAGGGAAGAATAATTGCTAGCTGAAACTGTGGAGCTATATTAAGAGAACATGGTTATACTTCAGTTGAATATGCATTGTAAGATTGTGTTAAGCTCTGAAGAATTTAATATATTGCTCAATGCTGTATGTGCAGAAGTGAAATGTTCAGCATGCTGATGTTGGAGAGGACTGAAAATCATATGTAAGTGACGATTGTCCAATTATTTTTCTTTCAGTATAACAACCATGAAATTCGTTCTGGAAAACACATCGGTGTATGCATCTCTGTTGCCAATAATAGGCTTTTTGTTGGTTCTATTCCTAAGAGTAAAACCAAGGAGCAGATCGTCGAAGAATTCAGCAAAGTAACAGGTAAGTCAATAACTATGTTTTGTGGAGCTGGAAAGACGTCAAACATCATCAGTGATGAGCTCTCTTCACCATGTTTTTTTGGCTTATGGATAAGTGATGATGAATCCAAATGAAGACCACTTGGCATTTGTCCTGACTTCCTAGGGGTTTGGGGTTTATTAGCCTGTTGTTGTGCCCAGGGCTGAAATTATCTGTGGTAAGGCTAGATGTGTGGTTGCAAGCTTTACCTAGAAAATAAGTGGGTAATGTTAAAAAACAAAAATGTCATTATTTTAATACTAACGGGTATTTTAAAACTTTTCAAGGCAAAACTGAAGCAGGTTGGATAAGGTAACTAGCTCTGGGCTTCAGAATTCTTAGTAATAAGCAACTGTTTGATAAAAGCTGTCAAGGGAAGCATTTGATGACACTCTCTGCTACTAAATTAGATGCTTTGGGTTCATTGGAGCAGCACTGAAACTTTCTGGAAGTCTTAAAATCATGCAGATTTGGTCTCTTGTTATTTAGACATCCATGGAAAAACATGTGCCACTAAGTGGTGTGACTTAGGGGTTTGAGAGGAGAGCTGAGAAAGCACAACTTTTGTCTGCCCTTATGTCTCTTCCATTCAGTTAGAAGAAGGGTACTCTTTCATAGCTACTAAGTTTTCTTCACCTAATAAAAATGAAACCTGACTCGGGATAGTCTAATATCTTTCTTTGAAAATGTTAACCTTTATGGTAGAGAAACTTTATTATATACATACTCTCGAGTCTAGTGTGTTCATGTCTTTTCTAGAACCACGTGTCAGATGCGTATTTACCAGAAAGACGATCCCCACTTTGTAATAAAAATGTATGGATTGAAGCCATAACAAATATTTTGCTTAATTTCAGAGGGTCTTACAGATGTCATATTGTATCACCAGCCTGATGACAAGAAAAAGAACCGGGGTTTCTGTTTCCTTGAATATGAAGATCACAAAACTGCTGCTCAGGCCAGACGTAGGTTAATGAGTGGCAAAGTGAAAGTCTGGGGAAATGTTGTAACAGTGGAATGGGCTGACCCTATAGAAGACCCAGATCCTGAAGTCATGGCAAAGGTAATAAAGCTGTAAGGTAACATAATGTACTTGAAGTGCCTTGTTCCAAAATAAGTACTTCCTGACATTCGCCTAAGTTTAAATAGCATCTTTCATCCTTGTTGTAGGTGAGCTGATAAAAATGTTTACACTTTAGAATTGATGTGAATTTAAAAAACCTTCACTGATGTTATTTTATGCTCCCAAAGCTGAATGTTGAACATAATTTTTTCCAAAATGGCACATAAGGTTATGGACTTAATTTCTCATCTGGAAGTGGTGGTGACTCTGAAACTTAGAATGATTTTGTAGCTTAATATTTGGATGGACAGAGATCACAGAACAAGTTTTAGTTCTTTTTAAACGTGGAACTTTGCTTACCTCATCCGAATTGGAACATGTCAGTAAGATGCACAGACATATATTCAAAGCTGCCTTTAGCAGTTGGCTTGTGAGAAGTTATGCAATTACTTTGTATTTTGAACTCAGTCTTTGATTTTTGGGGAGAGGGTAATACCCTTAAATACCAAGACTGGTAATATTTGGATTTTGAGTATTTCATTGAAACTGAAGTCTGGATTATTAATTCTTTGAAGTACATTGTAGCTGGTTTTTGTACGTATGTGTGTGTGTGTGTGTGTATGTGTGGGGATGGTATTTTGCTGGAAACTAATTACGTGATTTTTTTATTTATTTTCTTTTTCCCCATCAGATACTGCCCATCCCTGTCTTTTCAGTTATGTTGTGTAGTTGAGTTATTTAATGGAAACTGCTAGCTAGCCCGTATCCTTATCTCTTTCTCTTAGCTTGCTTTTTGTCTGTGCTTTTACTCTCACCTGAGACACGTCACTTGCTGGAGTCCTACTTTGATGGACCTAGTAAGATAGCTTGGCTGGGATCTCCTCTTTGGTGAGCCATAAGGGAAAAGGGTTGGGGTGGGGGCTTATTCTAGGGAAAAAAAAGCTGCTTTTGTAATACAGGTGTTACAGAAGCTTTTGGACTACCCTGTCTGCAGATTTTATTTTCCTTGCCTGGCATCATAGACTATCAGCAGTGGGGAAAAATCTTGCAGGTAAAATTTGCTGAAGGTGATGTGTCCTAAGTACGGCAGCCTATCTATCTGTTCAGTATTTTGGCTCAAGAGAAGAGACCTAATCCATCAAAATGTTTAAATAAGTAGGAACTTCTGCTGACATAACTGAATAGATGAGTAGGAAGTGATAGAGGACATAATCAGGTATGTTTTCTGAGTAAGTTTACAGATTTGGGGAATGAAAGACTAAAGTCATTAAAACTTGATAATGGTTTGCCCTATTTAATATACAGGTTTTTGAGGTAATGCTTTGTATTGTTTTGTATTTGAAATGGGACATGAAAATGGAAGAAATGTAAATATGGGAAATGTGCATAAAATCGACCAGTAAACTTCTAGTGACATATACCAAAGATAGGATGTGGAGCTTGGGTTAAAGATATATGAAAGAGTGAGACGATGTGAATGAACAAATTGAAAAGATAGAGGGCATCTAGCCTGTGTCCGAAGGCAGAGAAGTTGAGACGAGCATTGTGGTGTCTTTCTCGCTGGCTCTGTCCCTTAGTGTATTCTTGCAGCAAGCAAAGTCTTTGCTTCAGTCTTCCTTGCCCAGTTACTGTACATTTTGAGAAACTGACCACATCCAGCGCTTCTAGAAGTGTTAGGTTTACTGTTTGGTTTTTATTGCTGTTTTTGTCCTAAGAGCAGCTGAGCTGCTGCTGCAGTCTTGTTATCTTGCAGATGGGAGCTGCAGGTTTTCTGTCACTGCTTCTGAGTACTGTCAGTTGGGAGCAAAGGGAGAGCTGTTGATCCTTGTCATCTTACACATTCCTGTGGTAGAAAGCTCTGGAGGGAGCACTGAATAGGAGTAGGTTACTTTTATCAGAATGGTCATCTGATTAGCAGTATTCTTGTAAGGACTTCTGGAAAAACAAGTCCATAATAATAAACTGTGAGATTTGTTCTCATAGGTCAATGAGAAACTGAACGTGAGCCAGCAGTATGCGCTCACAGCCCAGAAAGCCAACTGTATCCTGGGCTGCATCAAAAGGAGCGTGACCAGCAGGTTGAAAGAGGTGATCCTGCCCCTGTGCTCTGCTCTCATGAAACCCCACTTGTAGTACTGTGTACAGTTCTGGCGTCCTCAACATAAAAAAGGACATGGAAGTGTTGGAACAAGTCCATAGGAGGGCCATGAGAGTCATCAGGGGACTAGGGCACCTCCCGTATGAAGACAGGCTGAGAAAGTTGGGGCTGTTCAGCCTGGAGAAGAGAAGGCTGCGTGGAGACCTCAGAGCAGCCTTCCAGTATCTGAAGGGGGCCTATAGGAATGCTGGGGAGGGACTCTTTATTAGGAACTGTAGCAGCAGGATGAGGGGAAATGGGTTTAAACTTGAACAGGAGAAGTTCAGGTTAGATAAAAGGAAGAGGTTTTTAACTCTAAGGGTAGTGAGGCACTGGAACAGGTTGCCCAAAGAAGTGGTAAATGCTCCATCGCTGGCAGTGTTCAAGGCCAGGCTAGACAGAGCCTTGGGTGACATGGTCTAGGGTGAGGTATCGCTGCCTGTAGTGGGGGGGGGGTTGGAATTAGATGATCTTAAGGTCATTTCCAACCCGAACGATTCTATGATTCTCAGAAGAAAAATTCACCTTTGTAACCATTAGGTGAACAGAGTTCTGTCCTAGAAGCAGCTTGTCATTTCATCAGTTTATGGACACCTACTAATTTAACGTTGTGAAATGTTTACTCAAGCCTTTTTTTCTTTCTCCTCCAGACTTAAATGTTGTGGGGAGTAATGTATGGATGCATACATAAATTTAAATGGGCTGTTACCTTAAATAGGAAGTACCTTAAATGTGATGAGGTAGAAGGCTAGATTCTGAAGCTAGACATATGTGCTACAGGAGGTTAATGCTTGTAGAACAAAGTAAAGTTGGTTTAATACTTCATTTTTGGTCCAAAGTGGACTTTTTTCTAACTTCTGGAGCTGTGTTTAACTTATTTCTCCCAAGTGTTATTTTGATGCTTTTATGCCTGCAGATAAAATTTGTAATGTTTTACTTGGTTTCTGTAGCATGGCTGAGGCAACATAGGATGTTCTGGAGTGGCAGGTTAAGCAGCTAGGTAAAGTCTTGTGCTTGTGATTGCCTGGTAGATTACAGGACAGGAGACAGAGCTAGTAACCCTTGCAGAATGTGGTGAAGAAGTCTAAAGTCTGGTTGTAGGTACGTGGAGAAAAAGGAGCAGATTACTGAAGTTTTGGGGGTAGTCGAATCTTAAACAGGTTAAAAAGTGGGTTCTCCCCTTATCCAGCAGCAGTGTTTTGTCATATATTGCTTGTTGGATGTCTGTTTGTGGGTCCTTCGTGTTATGATGTATGAGCATTAATGAAAAGGGCTTCTTTTCTCCCTTGCCCTTCCATCTTTAGATAGCTTAAGTGAAATAAAAATGAGTTCATCTTTCTCTTAACGTATGCTTTTTCCTGCCTCCTAGCTTGGACATCATCTTTAACTGGTTCCCCTACACTTTTAACCTGTAACATGACCAAAGATGTTGGTAAAAAAAAAAAAAAAAAAATTAGCTGTTAGAAATTATTGGTTTTATCTACACCAGAAAAAAAAATGTTATTAGTTGCTTTTTACTTCCTGAATAAATGTTGTATTAGTGTATTTTGAAACAAAAAAGTGATGATTTTTAGGTTTTTAGTAATGTCTGACACTATGTCAGTCATTGTGGATTTATTAGTGAAGGCAACTTAGGGTTTCTTATGAATAAGGAAGATTTGTTTGAATGTTACCAGTTTTTAAAAGCATTGATTACATCACAATGTAATTAATTTTGATGTTATAAGGTAGTTATTAGGGCAGTTTATTAAAAACTGTTGTTACATATGCCTTACAAAGAAATAAGTGTCCTTGCCATCAAGGCATGTAGGAGGAGCTTAACAAAGGATAGGAAGCAGGTTTCCTGGTGGAGCTGGCTGTGATTTTTATTATCTCCTGAGAATCAGCAACTATTACCAAAGACAAGAGTTGATACACTGGGTCAGATTCATGATCTCTAGTATCCCTTTGAAACTCTGCATCCCATCCTAGTTCAGCTAGCAAGTGAGACGAAGACTTATGGAAGTGTCTCCTGTTTATTTGTAACTTAATTACATAGTAATTCTTATTAAAAGGATGTCTAGGATTATTGAGTTCCTGTATATGGTGGGAGTAGAGAGTACATCTCTGCTTAAAAAATCAAAGCTAGCTTTCTTTAGTCCTTTCACACCCTGTGTGGTGATATTTGTGTTGACCTTCAGGGTTAGGAGTAGGAAGTCAGTGCTGCCACGTACAATGTTCCCTTGTCATCAGCTTATTTGAAACCATTAGTAGTGGAGAGCATGTGAGTAGAAGTTGCAGATCTTCGCTGTTGTGCAGCTGCAGTGTAGGAATGTAGGACTGTGAGTGTTGTAATTGCCTCCCACTGCCAAAGATTGTCACAGCACAGTGGCAGCGTGAGGAAGGGATTCTCCCCAACTAGCCAAAGAGCCTGTAAATTGTGAGAACCCATAAATGACATCATGTAAACATGCTATTGTACAGTCATGTAATGCAACCTCAGTGTGAACACAAGAATGAGTCTTTGAATACTAACAGGCGACTAATAAATGTGATTCCTGATGTCCAATGTACAGCGTCTGTTATATGAAATAGGACTCTAGTTTAAGGCTTTGTCAAGGGTGCTCTGTACTTTTTATCATGGTAGTGGTTGATGAAACTTTACATAGGTGATTTAGTCACTGTCAGGCAGTTAACAGGCATGTGTCAATATTTTGAAAAACTACCAGCCTCTCTGACCTTACTGCCATAACTGTCTTTGTGTAGCTTAAGAACTAGATATTTTGGATGCTTTAAAGACCTGGGGAAGGGAGTAAACCTCCAGAGTTATTTGGAGGTGGCTGCTCCTCAGAGGAAGGACACAGTTTGACTCATGAGGAAGTGACTTGGTGATGTCAGCGTTAGTATCCCCTTCTGTCTGCGTTCCCTCTTCTATCTGTGCCTTCAGGTCACTGAACACTCCTCAAGCAAGGACAGTCCTGATGCTAGGTATTTGGCGTAGCTATAGTGTAGGAGCCACAAGTTAAGCAGCTTGAGAGCTGCATGCTTGTCACCTCTGACCTAGATACTACAACGATGACTGTTCTTTCTGCATATACCTGAGGAAAAACCTGTCTAAAGAATGAAATGTTGTGATAAGTTAACTGTTCTGTGTGTAACCAATTCTGGTTGCCTTCTTTCAAGTTTAAAAGTGTTCTGAGTTGAAAATTACTGCTGCTGGGATTCTTTTAAACACTGACACAAATTGGATTGACTTTCAGGATACTAATACTTATGTAATCATGTTTGAAAATAGATGTAATATTTCTACCAGTCAGGGAATTTTGGAGCTAACTCTTGCTGTATGAATACTTAAATACACATTCATGTATATGTATATAAAGTGCTGTACATAAAATGTAGTGATGTGTTCAGTACTGCCAATAGCAGTGACTTGCAAAACTTTGTGTTCTGGCATTAGGTCATACTTCTAAGTGTTTTTTTTGTTTGTTTCTTTTGTTTCTTTTTTTTTTAGGTAAAAGTTTTGTTTGTACGCAACCTTGCCAATACTGTAACAGAGGAGATACTAGAAAAGGCCTTCAGTCAATTTGGAAAGCTAGAGCGAGTGAAGAAGCTGAAAGACTATGCTTTCATTCATTTTGATGAACGGGATGGTGCTGTAAAGGTAAGTGAAGAGGACTCTGTGTGTAAGTATTGACTAAACATAACATTTAAAAGCCGTATACTTCAGACAAGCTATCTGGAGAAATGGTAATGCATTAGCACTGACAACTTTGTCCTCTCTGGTGTCTCCTAGGAAGACACTGTTGCTAGCTTGAAAAGTGGATCTTAGATGCACCTATTCTAAGTAATTCTGCTGATGTATATCAAAAAGAATCACTTGTGTTGTTATTCAAAACTGAAGTGCTAGAAGTTGAGTGATTCTTTTCTCCAAATTATTGGTAGAATCTAAAGCAGTTTCTCTAGGGCAGGTGATAAAATCATACGTAATCTTTTTATCTTCCAGGAACAGAATGACTTCTTTTCTGTGGTGTGGAATAAGTACCTTTTTCTTTTTGATGAGAGGTGCTGGGCAGTTGAGTAATTGTCATTCCTGGAATTTGCTAGCCTGGTCATAGTGTTTTGGTTTTTTTTTTTAACTCCTTTTATCTGTCATTAGGAGGGGAAAGTGTAATTCTTCTCTTGTGTATACTGTATCTATGTTCTGTGAGAAGATGCAGGATAGAAGGGAATTCAGGTTTTCTTACTCATCCAGATGCCTTGAAGTAGCTGCTTAGGAAAGTGATGGAGAGTCTTTTCATAGTATATGTATCACATCAAGGCTTAGCTGAAGTGGTAGAACCTTTAGGATTCCCCTGTTTGAATTTAACTTGTAGCAATTACTGGGCATATGGGTACTGTGAGTGTGTGTGTATGGTGGTGGGATGGGTTTTTTGTTGGTTTTGTTGTAAGAATGAGATGTTAAATTGTAATTTTTGGCTTCTGGTTTAAAAAGAAACACTTGCTACCAGTAAAATAGTAAAACCACATACTGATCTCTAGCTTTAGTAGTGTTTGTGTGTGTGCTGACATTAGAAATTTATTCCTGTATTACAAAGTCTATACTTTCAGAACTGTCACTTCATTAATTGAAAGAGCTTGCAAAGATTGAAGCCCATTTACAATTCTGAGTGGAAGATTTCTAAACTGACACTTGCAGTCCTGGGATTCAGAGCTAAGTTTAGATCAAATGCGTAACTCTGGAGCCCATAATACTATGCTGTCTGATTATTTCTTTAGCTTTATGTTGTTATTTTAGTTCTGGACAACAGATTTTACAATGAGTACTCTAAACTATAAAATAAAATTAATAACTTCAGATATGCATAGAAGTATATTTAAAGTCTGGTTAATTCCCTCAGGCAATGGAAGAAATGAATGGCAAAGATTTAGAGGGAGAAAACATTGAAATTGTTTTTGCTAAGCCACCAGATCAAAAAAGGAAAGAACGGAAAGCTCAGAGACAAGCGGCTAAAAATCAGATGTAAGTGTAAATGCATGCACATGTTGTATTACTTCTGAAAGACATGTACACTCCTACCGAATTGGAACTTGGTATTTTATTAGGTATACTATAGTGTGTGTAGGTTTTCTGGCTTCTCTGAAAGGTTGGATGCATTTAAGTTGTTTGCATTTTACTTAAGATGTAGTAGTAGTGGTGTTGGTGAGAGTTCAGGTACTGGTATTCTCCACTCATTGAGTGTGAGAACACCAGAGGATATGTTTGAAGGTCATGAAACGTGCACACTTCTCGCTATAAAATTCCACGTACTTCTGTACTAACATGTCACTTGAATGAATTTAGCAACATGTGCTCCTCCCAGCAGGCTTAGCAGAACTGATACAGCCCTTCCTGTTTAGTAAAGCATCCACTGAAAGGATGATCCTGAAATTCATTTGCCACTTCCAGAAGATAGATCTGCTCATGAAGGTGTTAAATTTGTACTAACAGATATCTTGCACTGAAATAAGTGAATGCTGCAAGAAAAAAAAAAGGGGAGGGTGGGGGAAATTCCTTGCTTGTCTGTTCTGTTTAATATTTGCATGTGTTTTCCTTTTTGGATATCTTGTAGCTTTCCTAACCATCTTCCCTCCCCCACCTTATTTCCAAAAATAACTTCAGCTAGTGCTGCTGTGCAGCATCCAAGAAGATGGAATAGTGAGGTTAACAGATTAATACAGCTCTCACATGGTGACCTACTGCACACATACAGTTGGTTAAATTTGTTCTTCTTATAGTTCTCGTAACTTTCTTGGCCCTTTTGTTCTTCTTCCTTGGGCATCTGATATTGCTGTAAGAAGAGAATTCCTGTTTTCTTTTGCTTCTCTTCTGTGCCAGGCAGGCCTTAAGTCTTTTGGTGATACAACTTTCTGTGTGTGTCTGTGTGTGTCTGTGTCTGTCCCTCTCTATCTATCTATGTCTGTCTGTCTTGTTTTACACTGCATCTTGGCAACAGTACTATAAATACGTGTTTGTTTAATTAAAACATAAAATGCTGTTGGAAGTTGCAGAGTTTGCTTCTCAACACAGGCAGTTTTCTGCATGGTTGTGTTGTCTCTGTTTGGAGATACTGCAGTGTACAAACAGTTCTGCTAGCTTGGTATTCAAAATCTGCTTGGTATTCAGGATCTAATAATGGCCCATTTCCAGTGATGAAAAGGAAAATTTTCTTAAAATGCACTTGGATCAGTTATAATGCTGTGTGATTTTTCCCTCCCCCCTCCCCTCCAACTGTTCTCTGCAGATTATCTGAAACCCAGGTTTATTACTTCTGGATAGCATAATACATTTATAACAGTGGAAGTTTTCTGGCATGTGTCACTTCTAGTACTGGTATACTGTATGTTATCTGCATCCCGCCCCTTTTATTGTTTAAGATGTGCATGTCTCATTTTGTGGAGGTAGGTAAAGTAGGGTTGCCTTTCTTGTTCTTCTAGTCAGAGGTATGGTAATGCCGCTTGTTCAGTTCTGCTTGCTGGTTCTTTCATTTGACAATTCTCCGTGTTCCTTTGTTTTTCTGAACTGTCAAGGCAGTAGGAAAGCAGCTAGTTAAATTAAACTCTAGGCTTTTTGGAGTTTTGAATATATTGTTCATAGGTAAATTGTAAGGGCTTTTAATTTTTTCTTCCCTCCCCCCCCCCTTTTTTTCCTTTTTTTTTCAATTCCAAAAGATGAGGGAATAGGACACGTGTGTTAAGTCTGTATCCTCGTTACTTGAGAAGTTTACAGTGACACCTTAAGATCTTAGAGATAGATAATTTATAGGTTGTACCTTTACAGTTGTAAAAAATTCTTTTTCTGGAAGCTTCCATATAACTGTAGATTCAGTTTGATTTGTACATTAGTATAGTTAGTGACTTTACAGGCTTGCGTGTAAGTGACTATTTAATCAGTAAGAAGCATTTTATACCATGTATTTGCTGTTTGAAACGTGTTGTGGCTGGCAGGAGTAGGGTTCTTAATCTGTGTGAGCTTCTTTGCTCTTTAGCACATCTATTTGAGTTCTGTTGGCCTTGTAAAACTGTATGTGAGGAAAAAAACTAGCCTAAATATGTAAAAGGGCAAAGTGGTTGTGATGATCACTAAGTTGTCTCCATCCCAAGTTTGAAGAGAAGGGATAAAAAGTCTTTACAAGGGAGGCCTGGTTAGAGACTGCATATAAAATCACAGCCGTGTCAGAGAGCAGTTGAGCTACTAGTAGTATGCTTTCATGGAATCTGGCTTTTTTTAGGGCCAGTTTATATTTGTGTATAAATTCTGTGCTTAGGATGTTTAAAAAAAAAAAGTCTGTCTGCAGCCTAAGCTGCTGCTTTGAAATTTTTAGAGGTGTGTTGTGAATGGATACCTGAACCAAGATACTGAAAGTAATTGTTGCCTTGAGTGTTCAGCCAGAAAGTGAAAGATCAAAGATTGCAGTGGAGGAGCAGGGCAGAATTGCTGTACTTCAGCATACTAGGAGGAGCTTAATTCCACTCTTCGTGTGAAGTTAG